>JAAGNO010028742.1:19389-32702 GCA_033439905.1 Ceryle rudis
TGTGGACAAAACACCTCCAACAACAAGATGATCTTGGAGTAGCTGTATTAGCTCTTGGTTTTCCTCTTCTTGACTTAGGCAAATAAATCCTGTTGTGAAATCTATGTAGAAGTCATTTGCCTTGGATAGGGAATGTAGGCTCTTGCATATTTAAAGTTCCAATGTTGTAAGGCATCTGTAGACTTCCCTGACAGCACCGTGAAAGTCAGTGGTCTGTTCAAAGATATTAGTGGGCATCTGTTGCAGTCGTTTTGTTGAACTTTTAACGCCAGCATACAGAAACAGGATTTTAGGGTTGACTGAACTATTTGCTGAAAATATGGGAACATATTAGATTTTTATCTACATCCCACTTTAATGCTATTACCTGAAGGAAAAGTGTGATTTAATTTGCTATAAATAAATTGGGGCTGGAAATAGGAAGAAGAAAGTTCCTAAGTTTTTAGGACAACTAGACTCAAAAATGATCCTTCCAGAGAAGGATGTTCTTCTAAGGTGAAATACAGTAAGTTTGTGGAATAATTGGATCAAGTGATGTCTGATAGGAGAAGATGCAGGTGGTCCTTTCTAGTTTCATGTTCCTAAATTTAAAAAGTAAAAGTGCACTTAAACTCTACCCCCCCCTTCAATTTTTTTAACTTTTAAGGTCATATACAGTGCACTCAAATTTTGGAAGTAAAGGTGGGTTGATAAAAAGATAGTTTGCCATCACAGAGAAGTTTTTACTTTTAACAGTGACCACTTGCAAGCTACAGATACCTGGCTTCTCTTTTATTTATTTTCCGTCAGCACCTTATGCATGTGTGGGGTTCTTGTTTCAGAACATTTGACGTGTTACTTCTGAGACATCCGTTAGTTTTCTGTGTGAGTCAGAATGGAATTCTTTCTAAACTGTGTTTCGTTCATGTGTTAAAATACTGAAGTTCATACTGAATCCTGATCTGTGTATTTTTCCTGAAGGGCTGTCCTTGGAAGTGTTTGATGCCTTTGGTGTATGCAGTAATCAAAGTTATTTAAGACTTAATTGACCTGCTATTAAACAAAGCTTCTGATCTAGTATTCACCATAGTTTTGCTATATTCAAATGATTAAAGTGAGTTAGTTATTTACTACTTAATACATTACCAGCCAGGGGAATTCTTTGTTTGAAGCTGATGTGTGTTTTATAGTCTGGTTATAGATTTGTTATTAATGAGTATAATTCCCCTCCCCCCAACCATTTTTTCTCCCTCACATCTTTTTTTTTTTTTCAAGAGATAGGATCATCTAATATCAGTAACAAACTTTCTTTGCTTAATAACCAACATATCCTAATAGATATGATGGCAAGCCATTTGCAGCTTTGAATAGTGACTGATTTGCTGAATGACAAACCGTCATAACTGTAACTTTTTGTGCCAGCTCCTCAAAGGCTTCATACGACTTCTTTGAATGGAATCCCAACAAATACAATAGTATTGCAATAGTGTTTCAGGACTTTCACATATGTCCTTCCCATTCTTCGTTCCCATCTCACTGTAATACATTTTCACAAGGGTAAGTCTGTGGAGTGGAAGTTTAGCCTGTGAAATAAATGCATAAGTGAAAAAAAGTAACTCGCTCACTGTTTGGAGACAGTGTAAACCTTGGAATATGTTCAACTTGATGTTGATAGTTATATGTATATAAAGAAATGTTTTCATTTCCCCACTTACATGGATCTTCCTCACGGGGCAGAAAAGGTATTTTATAATTATTAGTTCAATAAATTGGTTTTCATCCATATTAAACTTTATTTATGGTCTGCTTTGCTTCTGTTTTTCAAACAGATCAGAAATACACATATGACCTTTCAGAAGGAATGAGGAAGGTATTTGGGCCGCTACTTAAGCCCAGATAAAGAAGTAGAGTGAATCTCAGCATCTTCCATTTAGGAGAAATAACACAATCTTTCATTTGCAGTCATCTGTAGCTCATAAACGTAGCTAGAGAAGGGTATGCCTCTGTGCTTCATCTTTTCTTTCCAACCTTAATCACCCTAGCTATTGTTAGAGGTGGTTTTTGCTGCCGGCATTCTTAATTAAACCATCTTTTTTCTGAAATACTTCCAAGTAAGCCAGGATGTTGTGAAATTGAGATGATTCTATAGGTTTTGCAGCTATCCTGGGTTTCTGAGTTAAATTTATGAAGCTGATTTATATAACAATGGGTTTATTTTCCAGAAATAAAGACCCTGATCTGAGAACTAACAAGCTTGAATAGCACTAAAATGACTCTTCTTAAAAGGTAGTTCTAAGAAAACACAGGCTCGGTCTCAGTCAAATAAATAAAACATGCTGTTAGGATTTGGAAAGGAAGAGGGAAAGATGAGAGAACATAATCTTACCACTGTACAAATCCATAGTGTGCCTGAATCTTGGGTGTGTTTTCAGTTTGAATTCTCCCATTGGAAGAAAAGAGGGCAACAATCATGGAGAGCAGCAGCATGGATGAACAATTACGGATACAACTGGATCTGCTGGGTTTATCTCAGTCTTCAGTAATGTCCTAGTCCTAATATAAAAGGAGAGCAAGTAGTGATATAAATTGCATAATGTGACTCAAAGAAGACTTTAGGGCTAGTCTATCCTCAGTACTGTGGTGTCATCCAAACTTTTTTTCTCTTTCCGTGCCTAGATGAGCTCGCAGGGCATGAGGTATGCAACAAGAGTGAACTTCCACCTACACGTGCATGTGGTAGAACAAGCAGTTGAGTGGAAGCCAGTTTTCCTACATGTGTCGCAGCAGAGTAGCAGCCTTGAAGAAGAAACTCTTTGCATGTTTATTTGCTTTGACCACAGGAGCATCTACCTATTTTCTTTTTTATCTGTATGTAAATGAAAATACAGAGTGACAGGTCCTTGCTCTCTTCAGGTTTTCTTGTGTATTTTCCTCACCATTCCAAATTAGCTTAGATGACAGTATTTTCTTAATTCTGTTAGGTTTTCTTCTCTTTGTTTCCCATGTATTAATAAAATTCATGCTGTGCACATAGACTAGGTGGTTATGATGGTATCGAGGGCAATTTTTCACTGTTGGATTTCCAAAAGAGGTACAATATAAATTGCTGCAATCCATGCATCCCACCATTGTGCTTCAGCTGCATCTTCTTCCCCACAAAGGAACAAATCCTCATTAAATTGTCATACTCTTCCTCTCTTTCATTTCTTTTTGTGTGTAAATAGAAGCATCCTTCATCTGCGTGTTCCCTGTGCCCAACAAAGTCTCTGAATGGAGCTAGAATCCTGTGTCTCTGACATCAGACTAATTATTTATGGAGATTCAGTGCCTGGCATGCTGAGCACAGAAAGGCAGTGTCACTTAGGAGATGGATAGAAACCAGCAGCACAGCTAGATGTGACAGTTGCTGGCTAGACTCCCTCTTGACCAGTCATGGTAACAGAGAGGAAAAGAACACAGAATAAAGACCCCCCTTAAAAAAAAACCCAAAACAACAAACACACAGACACACACACCACCCCCACGCCCCTAACCAAAATAAAGGAGGGGGAAAAAAGAGCTTGTTTGTCTACTGCACTCAGTCACTTGACATGTATAATTTAAAAGATAAATGCTCACCAAGCAGTGAGTTGAACTTCCATGATGTAGTCCTGGACAACTGTCTCTAGGTGGTTGTGCTTTGACAGGAGGGTTGGTCCAGGAGTTTTGTACCCCAGCAGATAATTTTCTGGACTTGTAAGGAAAGACAGAAGGCCTGTGTTCTGAAAAATTTACCTGTAGATGATACAATATCAGCCATCTATCAACCTACTTACACAATAGTTAAACCTGAAATCAGCAAATCTGTTTGCTGTGGGAAGTAGTAATGCAGTGTCTGTGTTAGTTTCTGTGCATCTCTGTTATCTATTCTACTTCCATTTTAATATTTTTTTTTTTTTTTCACTTTACTTGCTCTTTTCTTATAAAATCAGGCTCTTTTTCCCTTTTCTATAGCCAGGTAAGTTGTTATTCTAGCGCATTTGCCTAATAAAACCCCTGTGAAGTGATATTAAGGGTATGTTTCAAGACTTTTGATACCCAATATTACTTTCACATCCTCCAGTAACACACTGCTAATGCTGTTGCCACAGGATTATAGTGTGTGAAATTGAACGACTTTTCACCTACCCTAGTACCATCATGAAACATTTTGAGTTTTCCTTTAGTGCTTTAAAAATGTAATTCTTCCTCCCTTCATCAATGCAGTTTTGCAGTGTGTTTTTGGTGTTTGTTTGTTTGTTTGGGTTTTTTTTGATTGTTTGTTTTCTTTGTGTCTTTTGTTGTTTTAATTGTTTGGTGTTTTATGTGTTTGGTTTTTCTGTTGTTTTTGGGTTTTTTAAGAAATGTTTAATAGAAACAGGCTGTGAATCTTTGATGAAGAGTTTTTAACAGAAAGGCATTGCATGCTCTTCCATTCTTTGAAATTATAGTGAGATCCTCATGAGGGGATTTTAGGAATGGAAAAAACTTTCTGTCTTTACACATGTATAATTTCCTTCCTTTATTCCACAGCTAGATCTCTTTGCATTGTTTTGATTACATTAGTCAATCTTGTATCCTCTTCATTCCATATCACATACTATCACCTTTATCTTTTAACTATCTTCTAACGGACTATTATTGTTCCATTTGTTCTTTGCAAATGGTATCATTTCTTCTAGGTCTAAGTGTTTCTTGCTCTTCACTGTGCTACCATTTCCTATGGGAATTCACATACCAGTCTGTACCAAACAGCACCATTGGCACTGCAATTTCATAACTTCCTTTCGGCCATCAGGTGGTCATATATTGTATTCTCACCAAGCTTGTTCCATTTTGATTGCAGTTGACAGTATTTCCTTGCTTAATGTTTTGTTAGCTTATGATCTGACAGGCTATTTTACAGATAGCTTTTCATCAATTACAATTCACATTACTTAATCTGAGAGCATTAATTCTTACTCCAAAGCAAACATTATCCTCCGCCCCCCCATCAGATGATAATTCCTTCCCAACAATGTGTAGTCTTTCATTCCCCATTTTCATGTTGGCCCTTTTGACAACTGTCTGATGTCAGTTGACAACTGACAGTGTTGTTGTGATTTCAGTTTATTGCTTCACACTTTGTTCAGCTGTCTGTAGCAATGTAATTGTTTGTGCTATTCATAGGAAGTGTTCAGTTGCAGGTGTGCTTTGTTATTCTTTCAGTCCAAGATAAACACTCATTCTGTGCCTGAAAGTGGTTTATTTCCCCCTTGCAGCCTATAGGGTATCTCTTGTATTTCTTGCTTTTTTACTAACACACAATTTACATTTGGTCAAGATACCTCAACACTTAATGCATTCCAACAAAGGAACGAGTGACTATATTACACCTGTTGAAAGACCACAGATGAATGAGGAAAAGTTACTGGGAACACTACCAGTACACCACATCAGAATCCCTTTCTGTACTGCTGTGATTGCCTTTGACGTTCCATCTCCTCCCCAGTCAGTTGCTCTGTTCAGGAGTCATTTCTCAGTAAAATTTTACCTCAGTGTTTGAATTGAACCTCTTCATAGATTTATTTCCTGTGTAATTTTCTTGTCCGTTGATCTGAATAGTACATGTTTACTGGAAACAAGACTTTTAACTTGGGACATAAACACCCTTTTCCACAAACTTAAATTTAACTCCACTTTTCTGTTTTATTGTGTTCATGAATCATGTAGATGTCTTTAGGATTGATCCTTAATACTTTGACCTAATTTTCAGTGTTCCTGTTAATAGCCATCTTCTCTTAAGTAGTAAGCTCTCTGAAGAGCTTTAGTGTATTCTCACTGACTTTTGTGGCATTAATTTCCAAGTAGCTATGGGTTGACATGTAGTCGTGTAGTGTTCCCTCAACTTCTGTCGCTTCAGAGGTACCCAAGAATGACTCGGTAGATGTTTAAAAAAAAAGCCTCCAAAACATTGGTGACAAAAATGTTAAATGTGCCGATGTATGCTGATGCAGTGTTGTAGGAGAGATGTTGGGATTTGTTTGTGGGGTTTGGGTTTCCTTTCTTTATTTCTTTATTTTATTTTTTTTTTAACATTTCCTGTAACAGAAGTTATTTCTTGATCTCTTAAAGGGTTCTGTGTACATACGGCTTGAGAACCGCTAATGAATAGCTGACCACTTCATGGTATTTTATTTGCTATAATATCTTCTTAACGCTTGGCAGCTCCTTGGAGGAGTTCCTGAAGATTTGGCTTGTCTATAATGATTTGAGTGGAAATACAGTGTGTGTGAATACCCATCTCGTGCACTCCAGACAGCATGTCTTGAACACGGTGTCTTTCACTACTCCCTGAGGCTCTTTATCAGTCTGTGCATTCAGGAAATCCTTCTGATGTCAGCAGTTTTCTTTTGGGCCTATAAATGAGTATGGTGAGATGACGCTCACAACTCCTCTGCCGGAGATGATGTGAACGAAAGAGTGCTGGTGGAGTCTCATCCTCTTGGTTGGTGTGCAGCAATTGACCCTAGTTGTTGTCACCCTTTATGTTTGAATTGGATGCTTTTGTCTAGGTCTTGATTTCAGTGTGCATTTGTAAGCCTGACAAATAGAGGGTTTGGGCTTTCCCACCAAGGAGCAACCAAATATTCAAACCAAATTCATTATTTCATTTATTCAAATTTCAGATTCATTTATTCAAAGCTTCAGCTGTTTTGTCCTTGGTCATGGTAACAGATTTTACTCCTTTTGTATTTTAGCTCAGCAAAATTCCGCACGGACTTTCTGAATTGACATATCTGCCCGTTTTTTCTCGTCTCCTTGCTGTTTTTGAGTATTAGTTTGTAGATTTTCTTTCATGTTGAACCAGCATTCAGTTCTTTATGAAGTCTGAAACTGACTGAAGTGGAAAGTTTGTTTTACATGCTGGTGGGTTTGTTTAGCTTGTTACGTTCTGCTTTAAAACAAATACTGAAGTGCTACCCATTCTTTTGTTCTTACATGTTACATGATCCTCACTGCTTTCATAACTGAGGTGGATTTCTGTCTGTCAGCTGAAACTCTTTCCACAGTTTGATATTTTATCTTTCAGTTTCCTTTCCTCAGTGCACTGCTACTTGGTTTTATTGATGTTTTATTTCACCTGCATGCGGTTCTGTTCTGTGCTCCCTGCTATTTCAAGACCACTTCAAAAGACGTAGCTGAAGTAATGTATATAAATGATAACTTCTGATATGTAATCCTGTTCTAGTTCTCATAAATTATTGAAAACAAGTAAATATTTTAGCACCCATTTTCCTACAGCAGGCATCTGTCTTTATTCCCCACTCCTTCTTGAGCTTGGGGAGAAACCATGTTGGTCATACTGTGCAATACATCTTGCAAGTCTTTTTTTAACATGTCATGTTTTCTGTCTTTATCTACAAGTTCATAAAGCAATAGTGTTCTGGACATCCCTACTGATGTTAGATTTTATTAAAGAGAGCAATAGAAAAGGCTTGGCTGTACAGTCTCCTGCTTGTTTGCAAGCAAGAATTGGAACAAATTTATGAGTTTAAAGCCTTCTGTTAGCTTGTGACAGATTGCTTTTTGCATTAGTTGAATCTGTCATAAAAGTGTATTTCTCAAAGAGTAATGAGTTTATTATGATTCAAAATATAGTAATGGTATTTTTTAAGTAGCTATTTATGAATTAACAGCCACTTTTCCACCTTAACATTATGTTGATTTGGCAGTATGGTACATCTTGGTCAGGTTAACAAGTTTCCCAGCCCTGTTTCTCTAAATGTAATTTTTTTTCTCAAAAAGTGTTCTACCTCATCCCCAAACAGGAAGCTAGCTGAGCAGTGGTTTCTTTGTGGCTGTATTACCTCTTTAGTCACTGATGATTAGAGTAATCCTCAAGGCTTGTATTTGATATTTACTGCAATACATGGATCTTTGTGGTTTCTGTTAAGCCCAGCATTTGGACTCCCAAGTTTGCTCCACCTTCTGTTTTATGGGTTTTGTTTTGTACAACATAGGAAAATCGTGCAAAATCTTGCTTTAGATTAAGACAGCATGTACTCAGGACCTAATGCCTGTACTTCATTATGGGCAAAATGTATTTTACCTACGTGATGCATCCCTGGTGTTGACAGTTTCAGGAGTCGGTGGAGCGTCGCTTACCTGGAGGCTGGCCAGGGAGCTAACTTCCATATGGTTGGGTTCTTGGAGCCCAAGTGCAGCTCATGTGAAAAGTGAGTTGTGAGGCTTACTGAAGCAGATGGATGAGTTGCACTCAGCAGGACATGCAGTAAATACGTTTTCACAAATCCAGGTTGTCTGAGAAAGGAGGTGAGTTACTGAAGGGTGGCATGATCTGGATAATGGAGATACAGCCTTTAGGCTTGTGCATTTTAAGACCAGTTTGACTGCTTGAAGTGCAGAAAGGAAGTACTCTTATGTAGAATATGCAGTCAGATGGAAAAAAGAATACGAAGCTGGAAGCATAGTTCACTTTCCTTCTACTGCATCAGGATGTCAGATGCAATAAAAGGCTTCTAGTATTTAGCTACAAAAGCCTATTTAAAGAAAATGAAGAGTATTGAATTTTTCTGATCGAAGAGGAGTTCACTCTGTGTGTTGTGGTGTTTGGGTTTTTTTTGGCATACGCAAATCTGATTTAACACTTGTGAGATCTTTTGTACAACTATCGAATATGTAAGGTTGTTAGGAAATCAAGCAAAGATAAACTTTTTGGACTTCTTTTAAGGATAAGACGAGACTTATCTGGATCGTATTGTTATGTTTTTACAGCACTGAAAAGCTGTACATCTCTTGGCTGGTGTTACACATTGACAAAAATATTGTTGCATTTGAGAGGAAAATACTTGTTGATGTGCTTTTTAAAAGAGGCAAGTTAATGAAAAATAACATGTTCTGGTAGGAAGGCAAATGGCTTTATGTTAGTCAAGAAAGCTTCTTTCCTTAGACTGATTAGCCTGTCTCTATTTAAAACAGTCTTCTCTTGTTTGGCACTTTTTTGGGGGTTGTGTGCACAAATGTTCTCACCTGAAGAAGATTGTTACGGGGATGCTGTCAAAGCTGCTCAGGGGAAAGAGGTGGAGGAGCAGAGGTGTAACTCCTGCTTCCTTTTACTATGTTTTAGATCCCCAGAGAGGCCATTGCACGCTTGTGAGGACTTGCGTAGTGAATGTTGTCCATGGGACTGCTGGGGGGCTAGCAGTGAGTGATAGTAGCGATAGTCTATTTATTGTTAATCCAACGCCCTTTCTGTAATGTAAAGCGCACCAGCTTTCCTGATTTATCTCCACCTTCCTCTTCTGCCCTTTGCATCCTGTTCATCGGTTTGCTCACAAGCAGCCCCAGCTTGACAGATAAGCTTTTGAACTTCTGTGTAAGGATGAGAAGGGGACTTGTTCAGTGTTATGCATATCCTGCTGCATCAGTGTATGTGAGATGATGTGCAGGTTGCCACTGAATTTACCCAAGACCATTCAGCCTGTCAGTATCTGAATTAGGTTTGTCTCCCTTTGCCTTTTCACTTCTTTATTAAATTCCCTGCTCATTTATGTGTCTGAACTATTTCAAATGAATACAGGTTCTGACCATCTGTCCATTTGATTTTTTTCTCCCCTATCTATTTCCTATATCATGAGGCTGGGGTAGTGCATTTGTATTATTTCTGGTTTCTGTATGATCTTGTGTTAAAAATTATGTAGAATGGTTATTATTTTAGAAAAAGAAAGGATAACTGCATTTTCCAAGTGTGAGAGCCTTAGTCATTAAGGATTAAGGGGCTCTATCTGAATGAAGAAGTGAAATGGTGGTAGGAGAATGCCCAAATGCAGCCTCCATTGAGAATTCTTTTGTCTTTGTGTCTTTCTACAGAATGAAGGCTGTTCCTGCAAATTTATTTTTTTTTTTCCAGTTCCCTATTAGAGCATTTACATACATTATTATGCAGTAGTTAGATTAAAAGAACAGTCTGTGCTCATAAATTCTCATTACGGAATTGCAGTAACAGCTAAAAGGAACAAGAACAGGGATGTTGTTATTCTTGATGCTGTTATGTATGGTAGCCCTGACTGTGCAGTTATTTTTGTGTGGGAACTTTAAAGCACAGGTAATTCTACTTATTATTTGGAGGGAGTTTTCCCACTCTGCAGTACCTTCCAAAAAGCCAATCATTGCAACTCATTAACATTTGATCAGATGAAATAACCATGTTTGAAATTCTTTCTTTGAAAAACCAGGCATCAGGGAGCATTATTTTACTGTTGCATCTTTTGTTTCTCCATTTAAAAAAGAAAAGACATGATAAAGGTGCATCCTAACAAGTTAATGCATATGTCAGCAACTTGTTTCAGTTGTATAATTATGCAAACTATTTCTAGAATTTCTCTTTGAGATAGCAAATAGTAATAGCCTGTATACATTTAGGCCTTAGACTTTCTCATCTGCAACCTATATCTTTGAGTTTGCTCTTATGTGTCTGGCATTAAAATGAGCAGAACTAAAATTACAGTTGAATTAATTACCAGCGTGTTGTGAAACGGTATACCAGACTGTCATCTCTCAGGTGGAAGACAACCTCTTTGTATCGGTATAGCTGCCTGAGAAGACAGTAGGCATCATCTTTCATCTCTGATACTCAGAAAGCTGAGAATTAAAAGATCCCCCAAAGCTCTTCAATGTATGACTGCCCCTTAGAGGAAATTTGATGTCTAGGCCACTTGCAGTGATTGTAGTGCGCTCATTTTAGCCCATGTTAAAAATGAAGCACCTTTCTCAAGATTTGCTGGCAAGTCAGATCTTTTACTTCATGTACTGAACTGATAAATTGTGACACATGAAAGCATAGGATTGTGTTAGAGAAATGTTGGCAGTAGCGCGTAGCAGAATATATGTCTGTGCTGCTAGATAAAAAAGGAGGAAAAGAGCCCTTGTGCTGTAGCAGTTTCTCTGTTGACTCTGGGCTAAGTTCATGTAAGTGGAATTTACTTTTTTTTTTTTTTTATTATTACAAGGAAGACTGTGGTTCTTTACTGGAAATAACTTTGTACCTATGACTTCTGTTGCTATGTTAGTTTCTGAGGTCTTTACAATTGTGACTGCAAAATTGCCTTTTAGGCAGCTTGTAAGTACATGAGTAAGCAAAGACCCTCCTCGTGCAAACTTAACTTGCAACACACGTACAACTTTTCTGCTAGCATGGAATCTGACTGGAGTTATTCTTTTGTCAACTCACTGATGAAAACTATGACTTGTTTCATTTTTGAACTGGATTCTGCAACCAAAACTACACAATTATTTGAAATGACTGTTACGCTCTTTAGTCAAGTTGTATTCTTCTTTTGAGGAGTTCTCTGACTACTGTTTATGTCTTGGTCAGGTACGACTGGTAAAGCATCATCTCCACCACCTGTAATAGACACTAGACAGATGAGTGAGAAGCTGGAGACAATACTCTATCAGCTCCGACAAGTAACTCGAGAGAGGGATGAGCTGCGCAAGCGACTCGCACTTTCATCTCCTGGATCAACTTTTGATGACTGCAGGTAAAAAAAAAAAAAAAAAAAGGAAGCGTAACATTTTAATTTAGTCCTTAGTAGTGTTTTCAAATATCCTGACCCCTGTTTGCCTGTAAAGCAGGAAGGATATTGCAATGTATATATATGTTGCTTGTAACCTACTTGCGTCCTAGTGATGTGTGTGTACCTATGGGACCACATCCAGGTTTCAGAGCTGCCTGGGGAGATCTGTTCCCACTTTCTCCAGCTATTTTGGTGTGGGAATGAGGGGAGTAGGGCTCATCTCTATCTTGCCAGAAGAGAGCAAACAATTTCCTTAGGCTTCTTGGGTTATGTTGTGGGAAGAGAAAGAAGACAGTGGGTGAAGCATTTGCTGGTTTGAAAGCAAGAGAGAAGGGAAAATAGCTCTACATATTTGGATGGAGGACAGAAATTAGCCGGGGGTAGAACCCTCAGCTATTCCTGTGCTTCTGCAAGGAGAGAGAAGTTTGGACTTCTGTTGAGTGGAGCACGTGGGTTTTTTTGAGAAATGGTTTCTTGTATACATATATTGGGGGACTGCATAATATTAATATACTGAGAGTAAGGAATTGTCCTGCATAATATTAACATATTGAGAGTAAGGAATTGTCCTATGCTGAGAAGTTACGGGTTCTGCCAAATTAAAATAACATGTGTTCCAAGTCAGTTAATGGCCAGCAGCCTTATGCAACTCATTCTAATTTGAGTGTTAGTAAGTAATGAGGAAGATAGTACTTGGAGAGAGTTAATTGTAGATAAGAGTTTTACTGGGTAGGAAACAGAATTGGTTTATTTTAGAGGGTTAAAGATCTAATAATGTTTATAAATGTGACTTTGGGCACACAGAATGTACTTTTTGCCTGCAGTAAGCATACGTAAGAGAAATTTTTTGAACCTTGAAAAAACTGTCTGTCACAGAATCTGAAATAAGAGCAAAGAATAGTTTTTTCTGGGAGCTGTTGCCGTGATGCATAGCTTCTCTAACTTCAGTTTTTCATCGTCGTTGTTTGTCTCGGTTACTTATCAGGTCTATCTGTATGTCTTCAAGTGGTTAATTAAACTTTTTGTCCTTATGAGATAGGTCAAGATTTGAACCAGTGAACTGGAATTGAGATAATCTGGGCATTTTATTCACTAGTTAGCTATTCATTTTAATGCTCCCTTCCTCCCCCCGTGAGTTCTGAGAGCTACTTGAAGAGCACTGTGTTCATCTAAGGGTCTCCAAGTGTTGGAGGAATAGATTGTCAAGCGTCATCATCTTTTGCATAGCTTCCAGTTATTTATACATGGGGATTTCTCATTTGAAGTCATTAGAGCTTAGGCACTGAGGATTTTATAGCTTACAATAATGTTCTCCATAATCCAGGATGCTATTAATAAAGTTCTGATAAGCTGTCCTCTAGACTGCCACATTTCATTTTTTTTCCCTCTTTAATTGTCAAATCTATCTTCTGCTACCAATGTAGAATTTGTATGTTGTGGAAAATAGAAGTGTTTACAGCTTAAAGAACAGCTCGTCAAAATAAGCATTGCTTTTGGGCAGTACTTGGACAGTATACGTTAGATGGAGGATGCTGCCTTCCAAGCAAATATTTGAAGAGGGGGAAATGAATGAAGATTATTAATAGACGTTGTTTTCCTTCAGCATAAAAGCAGCTACTCTTCCCATCCACAGACACATCTTATGTTTTCTGAAAGATATTTATTGTTTAGTTTTGGCTTTGTTTGGGTTGTTGTGTGGGGTTTTTTTTCTTTGTTTTTTGTTTGTTTCTTTGTTTT
>JAAGNO010028744.1:0-16265 GCA_033439905.1 Ceryle rudis
GCGTGTTTACTTCCTTCCCGCCCCTTGCGCGCCTGGGGGTGGCGTGAGTGGTCTCCGCTGAGGGGAGCGCGACGGGACGGGACGGGACGGGACGGGACGGGACGGGACGGGACGGGACGGGACTCGACTCGACTCGACTCGACTCGACTCGACTCGTCTCGTCTCTTCCGTCGCTCCCCGGGGCACGCGTCCTACGGGCGGGGGTTAACGCAGTTTGTGCATTAAAATCGCTTTCGTGTAGAATGTTCGAATTAAGCATGTGATCGCATTGAAAGGCGTTTTGCTGTGCTTAGCACCACTGACTGGAGTGCTGAGGCCACAAACCCTAACCGGGCTTTAGCTTGGTCGAAATGGAGAAGTCTTTCGTAACGAGACAAACTGAAACAAAACCATAATGCAAGGAAAGGACCTTCAAGGAAAGAGAGAAACTCTTCCATCCAAAGCCAACAGAAAACAGAGGAGCTCCAGGTGCAGATAAGGTGTGAGGATGATGAAACTACTTGAGTAGGAAGGATTCAAACGATGTTACTCCAGTCATCGTGGAGGAAGAGCAGCTATTAAATGAGCTAATTGGATAAAAAAATCTGTGCGTGTCCTGTGGACAGGCGCCTGAACACTTTGTGTAATAGGTGGAAGCCTTAAAAGGCCCAGGGAAACAACTGAGGGGTGTCCATCTCCAGGCACCCTGCTCGAGCTGAAATAAACGGACTCTGGCAGAACCTGGCGTCTGAACGCTTCTTCACGGGCGGGGGCTATACCTGTATGCAGCCACACCTGGCCTAGTCTGAGCCTTGCTACGAGCCGGGAGGCTCTTCCCAGACTCTTCTATGCCACCGGCCTGCAGCCCCCTTCTGTGGCTCCATCCATGTGGCTCTCGGTGAGGCCTGAGAAGGGACCAGAGGAGAGAGGGGGTGCGTCACATGGGAGGGCGTTTTGTCCCCAGTGTGGAGTATCCCATTGCGCGACGGTCGCTTGGTGATTTGGACATCAGCGGTGTGAGTGGGCTGGCCTTGATACCAGGGGTCAGTTCAACCCCACTGGGGCCAGAGGGTGGTAGGATAGGTTGTTCCTACAACCCAGCAGATTGACACTGGCCTGAAGGCGAAGCCTGTAAGTATAATGAATTACTTGGATCCTTCTGCACAAGATAGAGATGCAGAATGAAATACATGCCTGCTTTGGTTTGTGTGTGGTTTTCTTTTCCTTGGGAGGTCACATTTAAACGCAGAAGGCATATAAATATGATACAGAACTACTCCAGCTTCTTTGGTCCTGATGTACTGCATTGGGCATAACTTCTTATAAGTCTCCAAGGCCTTTCTAAAGCCAAGTACAGGGCCAGACTGTGCCCCTTTGTCACTACTTTAGTACTGCAGAGCAGTCTGGTCATCATACCACTTTTGAAACCCATAGTTTGGATACGATATTTAAACACTGGAAAAGGTGCCTTAAAGAGCTGCCAAAGGTATGGGAAAAAAAAAATGCTTGAAACGGTTCCAAGGTCAAATATGTAAGTAGTGCAAACTTACCCAAAGAAGAACACTAGGTGGTGACTTGGCCATATTGCATGAATGCCTTTACAGGGGAAAAAAGTCAGAACTAAAGAGTCCTTTAAGTCAGTGAAGGAAGGTTTAACGAGAGCCATGGATTAATTCAAATATGTAAGACACGGCTGTGAGTTTGGAGTCACTGGAACAAGCTGCCAGCAGAGCGGATCTTCTACGCGCACGTTCAAGTTACAGCTTGGTGGCTTTCAGGGGCATCTTATTTAAATGAAGATTGTACTTCAGTCACGGACAAATTTCTGAGCTCAGTGAATGGATTTTGGATTAAATTCAGTGGCCTGGGATATACTATAGGTGAAGATATCTACATACCTGTGGGATACAAGGTAAACTTTCATGTACTGCCTCTATCCAAAAAGCTCAACATAATTTGACATAATTGCCTGACAGGGCACCTGCAAGATGCTGGAAGATAGGTTGGTGTGGTTTAGAAGAACTTAAGGAGTAAGAACTCTTCTTTTACATGACTGTACCTGAAAAAGGTTTGTGTAAGAGAAATTCCTGCCATTCAAATTGAAAGAAATTACTTTCCAGGTTCCTTTGGAAGCTTTTTCACCAGAGAAGTGACCATGGGATAGAGACAGTGATGGCTAGAGGTGGAGAACAGGACTTGTTTGAGTGGTTGTAGTTTTGAAATGAAAGAGTCTTTCTGCCAGCTTCAGGCAGCTGATGCTGCGAGTCCCTGTAAATAAATAAATAAATAATAGATTTGAGATCATTAGTAGATTCCCAAGGTTACAGTTTTAGTTCAGAAAGATAAGCAGTGGACCAGACAGCAGCTTTTCTGTGTTGTGCCACAAACAGATGCCCTCAGGTCTATGAGAATTCATCAGAAAATGAACAAACACCGTTTTGATTTCTCCTCTCTATTTTCTCTTTTCTCTGTCATTAACAACAGACATGGTGCAACTATAGCGAGAGAACAACCCAAAACGAGCCCAGAATTGAAAAGGGAATCTGAAAAATTTCCTCTAGGAGTCTAATCTTGTGTTTGCAAGATACGGTGCCATCGTCCCAGGGTCAGGGCCTTAGTACATTATGAGTCTCAGAGAGGTGAGCAGAGGTGAGCCCTGCTCGGGAGATGGCAACGACTATCAATTGATTTGCTCTTGTTCTTTTAGCTCTGGGAAGCACACGCTTAGCAACAGTTACAAGAACATAACAGCACTAGGAAGTTCTGCTCTCTCTTGCCCGCGCCTGTGTCACACCGGGTGGGTTGGTAAGGCTTGTTTCCCAGTTTTCCAGTTCAACTCCTTCTCTGTACAGGACTGCATATGCTTGAGCACTCAACACTGTGTTACATCACTTACTGGCAGAGAAGGTGCCTGGGGTGCTGCTCCTGTGCATTGCAGAGGGTAAGACAGAGCCTGTGCTTTCAATCTTGTTCTCCCTATGGATAACAAATAAAGAGCAACCAAAAAATACATCTCCTAAGGCACTTATGATATGCCCTATGATTTTTTTAGATTGGTGGTGTTGTGTTTTCAAAGTGCTGTCGAGTCACCTATAAATAAGAAAACTTTTGGGGCCGTGTTTCAGCCGTGAGGCTGGCTGTGTAACGTCTTGGCTCGGTGCCTGTGAGCCTGAGCCAGCAGGGGCTTTACTAGCCAGTAACAGTTAGCTGAGTATAATTTTATTCCTGTAATCTCACAAGGAATCTTGTTTGACAGTAATGATTTCACACTTTTCTCTTGCCATATAAACAGAAATTGACCGTCCATATTAATACACAGAAATAAACATTTTTAAATTGCTTTATCAGGTGGAGAGATCACTTTTGAAGAATGCCTAAGAAGTTATTTTCATATTAAATGTTTATTTTTTTTCCTGTGCCTATAAATATACAAGTATTTTCAAAGACCTTTATTTTCATCCTGTGAATTCTCTTATATGTATAAATGCTAACTGAGTTCTACAAATGAACCTAAAATATCACCACAACTTGTAGGTATTTGCAAACCTGTAAAATATGGTCGGTTGTGTAATATTTGGCTTGCAAAGGAATTATCTCGGCCTACCAAAGTGCCAGGATGGCGCGTAGGCAGTTGTTATTACACCTAGGTGTTTATTTCCACGCCCAACAGTTTGTATCTTATTTGTGTAACCACAGGCTGGTTATTTTGTGATGTAGAACAGCATGAAAATTACTGTAGGCTACTTGGCCAGCAGCCACCAGCCACGGCTAGCCACACAGCCATGATGTGCATAGCCACAGCAGTTATTTCTCAGTAGCTGTAATGCAAATAAACATCTCTTGTTTCCTTTCTTTATTTTTTTTTTCCAGACTTTTCAAGCTGTTTACTGCTGATCTGTATGACGCGTCTGTTACTTCGGGGATTTCAATGATGCAGAACCCCTTAGGAGATGTATACAAGGTAGAAAAATGGAGCAGTGAAATTACGCAAGGAAAAGTGTTTAAAAGGCTGAAATTATAGAAATTGTTTCCTACAGCCATGCTCGTTTAAAGCACACATTTTGTCTCTTAAAAATATGTGCTCATATGGAGTCAGGCTTATCCGTAAACACTGAACAGTCTCACAAATCTCTTCTCAGGCCCTCCACTGAGAACAGATTTGCGTTCTCATAACTTAATTTGTTGTATCATTTGGGCATCTGCTTTTCAAATTAGTTTGAAACACAACATTAATAAGAATATAGGAGAAAGAAGAGTTATGAATATCTGGTAGAGGGAAAGAATGGCAGGGAGAGAAGGTGAAATGGATGTGGTGGGGATGTGATTCTGTAGAATCATTAGTTATGCACTCTGTAGATTTTTTTCTTTGCTCTTACATGTACACATTCAAAGAACATAATGTTATAAGGGAAAAGAATAATTTGAAGATATTTCCTGTTAACTTCCTAAGTGTAATTTCTTAAAAACTTTATTTAATCAAATCCAGCAAGTTTATATCATATTTCTTAAAGGGAAATCTTAATGAGGCACTGTTGTGTAATTTAGACCCCTAAAATATGATGTGGTGAAGCCTAAGATCAGTAGCTAAAAGGTACAGATGTTTTAGGTAGGTTTTGTTACTAGATTAAAAATGTTTCTTCTTAATTTTGGGAGGTGATTAGTAATAAGGATAAAATGAGAAATTTTGCAGAAAATTACATAGACCCCAGCTGATATCATGCTGTTACGAGAAGGCAGACACGGTTTGGGGCTTTGTGAACAGAATCATGGTGTGCGAGAACACATGAACGTCTTGCTTATTCTACTTCACTGAGTAAAGCCTGAAGGGGCCACAGGTTTGCCATAGTGTCAGCAAAACTGAGTCTTGTGCTCTATGGCGCAAGGTCTTGCAGTTGGTTCCTCGTGGCTCCAGACTTTGAGAAATGGAGAAGATCGGTGAAATTTGGGGGGATTAGGACGGTGACAACCTGAATAGAAATTACTACCTTTGTCTGCAGCACTAGCTGCCATGCCTCATCTCCTAAAGCAGCTATCACTCCACGTCTCCTGAAGCCTGCCTTAGCAGGTTGGACTGCTGCGTGTCCAACGCCTTGCTGGTTGTTGCAGATACAAAGGAGATGAAGCCTGTTGTCTAAATTAGTTTTCAACCAGCTGATTGTTATCTACACCGGGGAGAAGGCATGGTCGATGTAGAAAACTCACACAGGAAGGTTTGGTCACACCCTGCAGTTGTTCCCTCTGTGACTGCCTGCTTTTCTGTATGTGAAAACCTACACCAGTCTGAAACAGGCCTTCAGCCAAATTCTACTAACTCTTCTGCAGTTTAAGAACTGTACTGAATGCTGACGTAGGGCAGAGTAACGAGGCCTGGGGTGGATGTCTGACAGAAACTGAAGCAGTGGTGTTACTTAGAGAAAAAAAGACTAAAGGGAGATGTATCGGGCATAACACTTTTCAGGTCTTTAACAGACAGCTGCAGAAGAGAAAGGACATAAACCTAAATAGTCAAAAACTTTGTTTTGGTGCAGGAAAATGGACCTTCCAGTCCACTGGCGTAAAGTTCTATGTCAAACTGAAGTACTTGCACTGCTGTGAAATCACTAGGAAGTAAAAATTAGTCTCCTGACTAGTTACCCAGTTTGTTGGGTATCATAAATAACATGCAAAGCCAAAATAACATCATGTACACTAAAAATGAGATGGCCTTTTGAGAGTCTTTCCATTTTAAAATAGATTTGGGTAAAATAATTATGTTGTAAATAAGGATTTTTGATATGACAGTGTTCCTTTGGAATAATCTCTCCAAGGACATTCTCAGACATACTCTTCAGAGCAAATAATACCTTCTTTTAAATTACACATCCTTGTAACTGTTGTTAGTCCAGGACCAAGCTAATGTACAAATTACATTCTTACAGATATTTATCAATATGATGCGAGAGAGATTGTTCAAATCTTAATCTTTCTACTAGGAACCTGGAGTTCCCTTTGACTCGTGCTGATGTACATAGACACCTTTTCTCCTTCTCTATCAACACAGCTGTGAGAACCCTTTCTTGTGGCAGTAAACAATTCAGTCCTAGATATTTCTATCTCCTACTGTTTCATTTTCTATTTTCCTTTTATGTAACTAATCTGCAAAAATGCCGCTTTCATCTTTGCTACATCTTAGGTAATCCTGCCTTGCACTGTTATGCACAGCTCCCTTTTATGCTATTAACAGGTACAAGTGTTTTGAGGTAACAGTGTATCAATGAAGATCAGTGTAGTTCCATTTTGTGTTGATAACAGTATCACTGAATCTAAATAAAATGTTAATAAGCAAAGGTAGACATGGAAACGGAGGTGACAGCTGTACACAAGTTACATGAGCATAAGAATATTTACAAACGGAGTGTGAAATTGTGACTTGTTTGAAGGGAAAATTTTACAGTAATTTGCAGTGGAGTCAGTATTTTGACTTCTACTTTTTTGACTGATTTGACTTACTTGTAGGTGAACGAAGTTTCTGAGGGAAGGATAACAAGGGAAACAGCATCATACTTACAAAGCAAGTCGTGACTACTTCATTAATTGTTGGTTATGCTATCTGTGGTAGGTAATAGGTAAAGAATGCAATTAGCCCTACTGTAGAATGCACTGAAGTGCTAAACTTAAAAAGAAATTTACTGATAGTTACAGAGACAGAATTCACTGATGGATAAAAGATGAGAGATACGAAAGCAATGGGCCTGTTAGTAATTCATTGGTGTGACTTAAGTATCGTGATGCCTTCTCCACTGTGCAGCTGAGCTGTAGATTGAACTGAGAACCTGATCCACTTCAGAAGTGTTTTAGCAGGTCTTTGCAGCCATATAAATTTTGGGGTTCATATATTTCCATCCAGCAACTGCAGGATGAGCGATCAGGGGTCCACTGGAGAATGAGAAGGCCTTTCACCAGTATCGCTTTGGAAAACTTCCCCTCAGCATCCCACTGCTAAATTTCAGTTAGGATACCAGAGCTTTTCTTACATGGCAGAAGTTTATTTTTTGATTGCTGAAATTAGAACATTATTGTGTATTTTGTACTCCTTTTTTAAGCAGTGTTTATGGACTATGTCTTTCTGTACTGCCTTTTATATTTCTGAAGTGTATCAAATTATGTTTGATGTGAAGCACATGACTGTTGCCTCCGAAGTGATCTAATGGTTTGCATTTGTCCAGAGCTTTGGCTCAGTTTTGTCTGTAGAATTACTCTGTGGTGTTTGGATGCGTACTCCCTTGGGTGTTAAGATGTCATGGTGCTTGTTGACAAGTGGGATGGATCCTTGCCAAAAGACACAAGTTGTCGAGTACTAATGGTTTTAACTGGCAAGGCTGTATAACGCTGCAAATGTCACCTCCTGCGCAGGAAGTCTCTCTGTGCCAGTAGTGACCTTTGGCGCCTCATGCCTCCAAACATTTGATCACACCTGGCTGTTCACACTTGTGTGTCACATGATAGTGGAGGAAAGGGAAGCGTAAAGTTCAAGGACAGCCTTGGCTCCCTGCAAGCAGAGGTTGAATTGCACCGAGTGCTTTGGAAACTCATATGAGAGGGACCCAAATGTCATTAGCTGGGAGATAATGGCAGTCCTCTACTTGTCCATTAGATAATAGCACCAGCAGGGAAGTGCTGAATCTCAGTAAAGTGAATTTGCATTTCACAGAAAGACTGTGAAATTGCCTCAGTCTGTTAGAAAAATGAAGCCATAATATTGACTGATTAACATATATATATAGGCATAAAAATTTACTATTAACATTTAAACCACTAATATATAAGTTAATTTCTGTTGTGTGAGACAATGGAAAATAAATTCAGACTTCCATGTGTGAAATTGCGTGACCTCTATGATCTACCTGGCCTGACTTCACGTGCTTAAAAGTTAGGTCAGATGAGTGCAAGTCTAAAGGACGGGTTTTGTGATTACAATCTGGTACTATATGTTGGGTTTTTTAAGAAAAAGTTAGATAAACGTTTGTCAGGAGTTACTTAAGAGGCTTGATGATACTATTTATACTACTTCAGTGCTTAAAAATATATTAAGGAAATTGGTAAGTTTTTTCAGATGAGTACAGCTAGTACTGTTCTGGAGTGGCAGAGGAAAAAAGGGAATAACTAGCTGAGGGTGACGCAGGGCCTACTTCATCCACTTCCTGAAGCCATATCTCACTTTTTAGCTCTTGTAAGAATATTAAAGTACTATTTCGAAATCAACATCATAGATTGGCCAGTAGAATTTCAGCTGATTTTGATTTTGTTGCATTTAATTTTTATATTGTTTTATTACTGTCCTCACAACATTTTTATCAAAATCAAAAAAGAAAAATCCTATCTGGCATATAGAACTTGTGCTGTAAGCATGTGCTCAAGAAGTGGGTCACTACAAGGAACTATGAAGAGTAAAGCAAACTGCCAAATGCTTAGCAGTAAAGTTATAGAAAATGTAAGTTTTAACTCTACTTTGAAGCAGATTGTACTTGTAAGTAAAGATATACCAACTCCTCAAAACAGACGAGGGTGCGTATAAAAGTGCTGAGTAAAGATAGAGTAATTCAAATGGAAATTTAGACTTTCTGCTATGTTGTTTATTCCCTACAGGGGAAATGTTCTGGAGGAGCTGGTACACTGTTTAGTCTTCTGAGTGCCAGTGGTATGGCATATACTGAGCGTAGTCATTCTGCTTTGACTTCTAATTTGAGCTCCTAGCTTTCCTCTGGTCTAATTACAGAAGACTGACACCCCTAAGGTGGTGTGACTCTGGACATGAACCTAGCACCAGTCTCGTTTTTCTTCCAGAGGAACCTGTCCCTTCTGCTGGTGAAATAGGGAGCATAAAAGGGGGGTTAACATCTTCATGAAGTTTAGGTGATCTGAACAACTGCTCCTTTTCTAAACTGATTGATTTTGGCTCTATACAATAGTACTTCTGGAGGACGGTGAATGCTTCTCAATTTATGCTTTTCTCCTTTTCACAGCCCGCTGTCTGCTCAACTCATTTAGTACAAACTCCTTCTATTTTCCGCATGCCTTTATCACTGTTTGTGCGAAAAAACTTCTGTACAGCTTGTGCTTAATAGAACAGTCATCTTACGTCTCTCTACTTCACTGATTCTCCATCTGTTCTCCATCCAAACCAAAGCTGAAAATTTATACTCTGCTTTGCATAAATCTCTTCAGCACTTCTTCCAGTGCTTTTATTACTTTCAATTTTAACTTCACAGCCCTGTGATAGATGCTGTATAAGATAGTTCTGCACCACGCTCCTAAATCATTCTCTGAAAACAAGTATTTCTTCATCCAGTTGTTGTCCATTTTCAAGCACATGTATGTGATTTAAACACTTATTTTCAAATATATGTACATAACAGGCTGTTCAGAAATGCAGAGGGGGCAGTGCTATTCCTTAGCATTACACAATTTTAATCGGTAGTGTATTTTTCCTGAGCCTTCCTATAAAATGGTAAGTGTCCAGCAAGATGAACTGGGGTCCTCATTTGTTACCAGACTAGTTGAGTTACGTGATGATAGATTCAGAGAGATTAGTTCCTACTTAGGTTCAAAAACCCTTTGAATCACACAGTAAGGAAAACAATGTCACTAAAGTATAACAAATCCAGAAGTTTGTTAAGCATCACAGAACTGAGGTTTTGAGTTTTACAGCCAGCTATTCCCTGAAACTAATCTGAAAGTTTATGTGCATCTTTTTATCTCCACCAAACCAAACCCGACTGAACCTAACCAAACCAAACTTTGATAGACGTTCAAAGAATCTCCCTTTCCCTCCTGATCTGCTCAACGTTCAGATTGTTTTATAGAAGTATAATACATGAAAAATTAAAATAGTAGTGTGACAGACTGACAATGAAATGTCTAGTGATAATTATAAGTTCTGAGGCATCTTTGATGCCTAAATACTTGCTGATACCTGCTAGTTAAGATTTTCACCTTCTCAGAATTCCCCTTTTGGCTCTTGCAACAGCGCTAAGGCACGAAGATTACAAAAGGTGGAATGTATTTCTATAGCAACAAGAAAGTCCTTATGAATAATGTATATAATGAACTCAGAGAAACTATACACTACAAACAAAAGTGTCTTGGTGTGTTATCAACCCAGTTTTCCTCACGTTCATGTGTTTAGAGTGCAGGTCCGTTCCATGTAACATATTTTTGTGTTTCATTAGCTTTATTTCAAGTGGACCAAACTACAGGACTGTCACTCGTAGAAGATAATATTTCTAAGAAAATTTTCATTTTAGTTTTTCCTTTAGTCGAGCCCAAGCAGTCCTCTAAAATATATCCTCCCATCATTTTATTTAGTTGTGATTAAATTTTCTTTTACTTGGCCATAGCATAAGTAAAGCAGAAGCCACTGTTGTGTTCCAGTGTATTTGCAGGATTAGAAACATACGCTGCTTCAGTGTGCCATGTCATTTAGAAAACTGGTATCGTCTTCCCTCTCCGTACTAGGTTTGTGAACCTTTGTTTTACTTACTTGATTTCAAGAATTTGCGCTAATTTCAGTGAAGGAAAGCACCACTTCATCCAACATTTTAAAGCAGTAATAGTACAAATACCTTTTTGAACACAGTTTTAATGCAGAGTAGTAAGCAATCCAATTAAACCAATAACTGTAAAGTAATAGATGTGTTTAACAGTTAAAAGGTCAGGGTTTTTTTGTACTACCATGGTAGTACAAATATACCCAGCTACATTTCACACCTGTGGTTGTAGGTGATTTAAAATGGTGATTCCTTTGTCTCTGGGAGGATACTTGCATGAGAAGGACATTCTTTATTTCAGTGAAGTGCAAGTGTTTACGTCGGACATTGAAACTGTTCCTCATGAGATTTCTAGCTGCATCACTGGAATGCTACTGTTGTCAAACCTCCAAACCCATTAAGTGCCTTCAGACCATTGAGCTACCTTCTCCATCCAGCCTTGGTGTGGGGTGAAGGATTGAAACTGGATTTTAGCATATCTGTGACCTATTACCGGGCTTGCCATGATTCCCAGGTAGGGAAAGAAGACTCTTCAGGAGTTTTAACAAGACCCGAAATGCACAGTATGGAAAATAAGTCTAAAAAGTAGCTTAAATAAGTCTCACCCCTCTTACATTTCCCTGAATGTACAGGGTGAAGCAGACGTTCCTTTCCATGGTTTCTGCTCGGGCCTGTCCAGCAGTACAAAGTACAGGGCCTCACACACTCATTACACTTCAACCCTCTCTTTGCGTTTAGAGGACAGTTAGGGACTTCATTCAGTTCTTACCTGATGCCTATTTCTGTCACCACAATCATGATAGTTCAATTTTCACGAATCTGTCTGCTTCTTACACATACCTGTATTGCTTCTTGTCTCTGAGGGTGAGGTTCAGCTGACTAAGTGTAAATGTGTTGTACTAGTCACCCGAGCTTGCTTTTGCAGCCAGTGGAAAGGAATAGGCACTTACTTACTTAATAGGGATGGTTCACCACGATCGCTTTTAGAAACCTATGTTAGGACATGAGTAATCTGCTGTAGAATTCCTTTTTTTTTTGTCTGATGATACAGGAGTCTAGGTGATGAGTTCAGTGTAGACACTGCATTTAGCCAAAAGAAATTTAAGTTCAATGTCTTTGATCCTTAACTGACCTTGCAAGGTTTTTTCTTCCTCATCTGTGTGCCTGTATAAATCTAGATGCTGTGTAAGAAGACGCTGACAGGAGACAGTGATGCAGCCTTTTTCATAATTGAACATTTTCATAGAAAAGTGAAGCATTTCTGAAAACGTTGCAGGTTTCCATGGGATCCAACTGGAACAGCAAAGAGAGCCTGAAGCAGTTTTCTTCTTTTTCTCCCTTCCAAGGTTTTGTTAATGCTCTTTAGTCGTATTTTCTTCAGCTTTTGTGTGGACTGTACACCACAATTAAAGTAGAGGCTGGTCTCTCTGCTCGAGTCTGCCAGCAGCCATTAATAACAGCAGCTCTGGTAAACTTCACTCTAGGTCTCATCCTTCAGAAGAAATCATGAGGGTCCAGCCAGCCCTAGGATTTAGCTACAGTGTAACCATGCCACAGATTTGAATGTTAAAATACTTTGAAAGTAATGAAGACAGCTTTCTAGCCACCGAGTTTTTGACACTGGAGAATGCCTCTGTATCGTATTAGAAAAGAAGGTCATTAGCGTTCTTCGTTCAGAAATTATGTCACTCTGCTTGGGGGTCGCATTGAAATGCCTTTTTTGTAGGAGTGACCTCCACAGACTTCTGAACTGTCAGTTCCATCCCTTATGATTATCTCTTGTGATGCTTTGAATATTAATGGCACAAAGCCGTCCTTGTCTGCAGTGAGGACAATCCAAGAAGAGCCTACAAAAATTAAGAAAAAAAAAAAAAAAAAAGAAAATGAGTGTACTGCTCTGATTATGTAAAATGTACGAGCACGTTTTAAAAAGTCAGCCAGCACACGAGCAGAGCAGGCTTTCTTTTTGTGCACTAAAGCCTCATTACACTAATGACATTAAGGTCTGACAATCCCTGCTAAACACACCTTTGTGGAAATGCAAAGGAGAGCTAAACGAAAGGTCTTGAAAGGTTTGAGGCAGTTTGTCCCTTATTTAAATTAAATAGAAAAACAAGGTGCATCTTTGCTAATTCTGAAAAACTATCTCAGATTTCTGAAAACTCAGCCAGCCTTCTCATGCTGACTTTTGTTCTAGTGACATCTACTTCTGCTTATCTTTTTTGCTCATCTGCTCTACCCAAATGCCGAAGAGATCATAAAAACTGGAAAACTTGGCAAAGAAAAGGATTGTGCTGAATTTGTCCTAGAGTAGGGGCTTTCATCTCCTTTGCTGTCAAGCTGAGATTGTTCAGTGTATTTTCAAATTCATATAGCAAATGGAAGTTACACCCTGAAGATGATTTATAAAAACAAATCATGATTTACAAAAGATTATTTACAAAAGAATATATAATAAAATCTATTGTCCTTTAATTATTTATTGAGTCTTCTTATAAAGACGAGAATGAACAAAATATGGGTGACATTTAAATATATTGGGTTTTGGTTTGTTTTAAAGGCAAGATTAAAAAATGAAGACATCAAAATCATTCAGGTTCACTTTCTGGGTTGCGTAGAAGCAGAAAATAAACCTGCTCCCCCTTTGGTTTTTACTTTCCTTTGTAAAGCAGCTTGACAACGAAGCCATGTGCACCATATGTATTTTTTCTAGCAATTAATATGTTTCCTTTTGGACTGGGTATTGCAGTTCTGATAGAAAATACTGATTTCTTTGTGTTTTTTTGCAGTTTGACATTTTATAGAAAGAAAAAAAAAAAAAATCCATGGCAACTGAAAGCATTGTGGGAGCCCTTGTATTGTAAGTTTTTCTCAGGACATATGACCCTGTCATTACTGAGCAGGGGCATCAGCTGGGACCTGAGGTAAAGAAAGCCCTGGTATATTCTATTGGTTTACTTTTTAATTTTAGGAGATAAAACTGTGCTTTGAAAAGGAACATGAAAAAAACAAGTGTAGAAAATCCAGAAGAACCATGCTTAATTTTTGCCAGTCATAACAAAGCATGTTCCTGGAGAAGGCAAATCTCCCCTCCTTACACTATCAACAAAGCACTTTTCCAGGCTGCGACACTATTGCATGTTGTCATGTCACCTGTTACATCATAAGAAGATTGGCATTCCAAACCATGAATCTTTAATCTTCTACTCTTAATGCTTTCTTTCTAATTCTGGGCAGACTCCAGATCCCATAAGCAAGGGGCCTGAAAGTGGAAATTCTGCCATCCAAATTGACAGTCACATTGTTGGCCAAATTGATAAAGCTTTTGTCTAACTCTTGGGACTTTTTCTTTTCACCCACAGAAATGACTGAAATGCTCTGTGCTGTTGGTAACACTGGCTTTGAAGCACATCTCACAAAATATTTCAGTGGTGGAAAACCCTTGTGCAGAGTGTAGTACCCTTTTGCTATGCACAATTATTATGGTGATGACCTGCTGAAAAGAGAGACTTCTGTGTGCCAGCACCAGGGCTCTATATGGCAGGCTATATTTAGTACAGGTAATTGTATTACAGCCCTGGACTTAAAGTGCAAACGATGAGACCAGGTTCATTGCTTGTATAACTCTGATGATCTCAATAGCCTTGCTGTGGGAATGAATTTGGCCTACCGTTGTGAAATTTTTTCCCCAAGTATATTTAAGTTTAAGTGTTTATTCATAGCAAAAAAATACCAGGCTGTCATTGGAATACAAGTGTGCTCTTCATTGCATCCCCTTTAATTATATAGCACTGAAGGATGGGAGGGATATTTTTAAGCATCATATTTAATACTCATGCCTTGTGGCAAAGGAAAGGTTTAGGAATATAAACTTGCACTGGTCAGAACTGAATAAAGAGCTACATAACTACTTCTGCCCCAAAACGGATAATTTTGTTGAATTTTGTTATTTTAGAAAGATTCTCGTTTCAGTTCTTTTTGCTGTCAGCAAAAAGACTCCATTTCAAAAAAGCTGAGCACCACATTGAGCAGAAAGAGAGACACATTGGGATGATCCTGAGACATTGTCTTTGCAGTCTGATGCGTGAAATTGAGGAGTGGTGTTCTGCTAATTAAATATTAAATATTCAACTGTTCTGTAGAGCTGGATATAGGTTTTCTCATACTGAATTCTAAACCTCTTTTTTCATTATGGGCATTTGTTTCTAAAATCAAGAGCTGGAAGTACAGGCCAAAAATGGTATCCTTCATCCTCTGCAAAGCTGTGTGGTGTCATTGCAGAAGCCTGCTGGGTAATGGTCAGGCTTGATGAGGCCCTGAGAAACTGGATCTAGTTGAGGATGCCCATGTTTACTGCAGGGAGGTTGGACTAGATGACCTTCGGAGGTCCCTTCCAACCCGGGGCATTCTATGATTCTATGAAATAGCTCAGGCCTCAACACCCAGTAGAATTTTTTTATATATGCCTCCACTGCACTGTATAGTCAAGAGAGATTGCTGACAAAAATATGGAACCTGCATATCCCTATCTTCTGGAACAACTGTCAGAAACTGCTGTAAGGCAGGGGAAAACTGAAATGGCCCCATGTATCTGGGACAAAGCCTGCTCCCCTGATTTGGGTTGTATTTGTAGCCCCTTTTCATCATTATTGTGGTCTCATCAACAACAAGGAGATAAGCAGAATGTGCATGTCAGAATGGTGCGTATTTTACCCCTCTTCTTCCCACTGTCCTTGGTGCCAGCACCAGTAACACCCCAGGCCTGGTTTCTTTTTCATCAATGAGCCCATTATAAAGCAGTCTGGTATCTAATCATCATTCTTTAGAAAACTACAGCTTATATTTTTACTTTCCTTTTCTTTCTGATTTCACCACCAGTTGAATTAATTTCTCATAGGACAGAGTGTACTGATTAAGCCCATATGTCTCAGCCTGTCAGGGACTAAGACAAGGAGTACGACAGAGTGTAATTTATGGATCTCTCAGTGTGGAAACCATGCAAGAAGATCATAATTATAGCCAACTACTGTGTACTGTAAAATCATATTATACTTGGACTGTAATGAGAAAAGCCATGAGGAGCATTATAGAGAAATCACAGAATCACAGAATGGTAGGGGTTGGAAGGGACCTCTAAAGATCATCCAGTCCAACGCCCCTGCCAGAGCAGGATCACCTAGAGTAGATCACACAGGAACAAGTCCAGGTGGCTTTTGAAAATCTCCAGGGACAGAGATTCCACCACCTCTCTGGGCAGCCTGTCCCAGTGCTCTGTTAGCTGCACAGTGAAGAAGTAGTTCCTCATGTTCAGATTGAACCTCCTGATTTTCAGCTTATGGCCGTGGCCCCTAGTCCTGTCACTGGACACCACTGAGAAGAGCCTGGCCCCATCTTCCTGACACCCACCTTTTAGATATTTATAAACACTGATAAGATTCCCCCCTTAGCCTCCTCTTCTCCAAGCTAAACAGACCCAGCTCTCTCAGCCTTTCCTCGTATGGCAGATGCTCCAGGCCCGTAATCATTTTATTGGCCCTGTGCTGGACCCTCTCCCGTAGTTCTTTGTCCTTCTTGAACTGTCGTCGACTAGGAGTCCCAGGTCCTTTCCCCCAGAGCTGCCCTCCAACAGATCAGCCCCCAGCCTGTACTGATACCTGGGGTTGTTCTTCCCCAGATGCAGCACTTTACACTTGCCCTTATGGAATTTCATTAGATTTCTCCTCACCCAGCTCTCCAGCCTGTCTAGGAGACAGTATAATA
>JAAGNO010028744.1:16365-40752 GCA_033439905.1 Ceryle rudis
AAGGGCCTGGAGAACAATCCTCTGAGGAGCGGCTGAGGGAACTGGGGCTGTTTAGTCTGCAGCAAAGGAGGCTGAGGAGAGACCTTATCGCTCCCTACAACTACTGAAAGGACGTTGTAGAGAGGTAGGAGCTGGTCTCTTCTCACAAGTAACTAGTGACAGAACAAGAGGCAATGGCCTCAAGCTGCACCAGGGGAGGTTTAATCCTGACATTAGGAAAAATTTTTTCACTGCAAGGGTTGTCAGGCACTGGAAGAGGCTGCCCAGGGAGGTGGTTGAGTCACCATCCCTGGGTGTGTTTAAAAGCCATCTAGATGTGGTGCCTGGGGATATGGCTTAGTGGTGGACTTGGTAGAGTAGGGTTAATGGATGGACTCGATGATTTCAAAGGCCTTTTCCAACCTTGATGATTCTATGATTCTATTCTCAAAAGGAATTTTTCTCCAACCTACTCTCTGCTGTCAGGTCTGGGACATGCTTGTAAAGATGGGCAAAGCAAAATGCCAAAAGGGCCCAAGGATGCTATTTCCAAGTAACACAGTGTACTGGTTATTTTCCCAGCCTTCCTCTGTAGATCATCTAACATATGACTCTGGTAATAAGTAGTGCAGCAGTTAGTTAGCGTTTATGTGATTTCGAAGACAGTGTGCCACACTTCAGACAAAGGAAGATACGTATTTACAAAAAAAAGAAGTTAGTTATCTCAATTTACTATAGTATGGGGTAATTATTCTACCACAAATGCCTCTTTTATGCTAAAAATCTCAGGTGAAACCAGATATCAGAAATAAAAATAACATACCATGTTTCATTTCAATAACGGGCAGATCAAACAGCTGCTGGACTAAATTCAAATGGATCTTGCCATCACAGAGGAGAACATCTTTTGTTTCTTCAGTAACTGCTCCATTTGAAAAACTTTTCTTCAAATGCATGCATGTAAAAGAAAAAATCTTGTTAAAGGCTTAGACATTGTGCCTGAGTTCTCTTAACCATTCCCCTGCTCTCACTTCTTTCAGTTCTTCAGTCATTTTGCTTTTTCTTTGTCTGTCTTTGCTACCATTTATAGGTCACACCACCATGCAGTGCAATTTGAAGCGCAATCTCATAGTGTCATGTGAAGGGGAATACGCCTCTGCTTTTTGTGCTTATGCAGCTTAAAACTGCACCAACCCTGGATATATCATGTGTTAGGTCATGCGTAGCCATGTCTGGGGGGCTTTCCTGCCTGAAGAGTCAATTCAGTGGAAGGGAATATATCACGCTTGGAATAAAGTTGTCCAAAATGCTACCAGAGCAAATCGGCACTTTGCTCAGTTTCAGTTGTACGTGTGGGTACTTTTGATAGTCACTGGTCAGCTATTCCACCCCAGCGACATAACCTCAGTTCTGGCACTGAGAGAATTGCAGGGAGACTGGACATAGTGACAGCCTCTCTGAAAAGCTGTTGCAACAAGATAGCTTGAGAATCTTGTGACTTTCTTTGAGAGAGAGGGAATGTATGGATTTACAGCACAGGAACTTGCTCTGACATTCACTCAAAGAACGTGCTTGAACGTAAAGGTGACATATCCATGCTTCGTGAAGTTTAGCTGGCCTTGAGAATCAGCACCCTTGTGTTCTGTCATTCTGATTACTGCAAAGTGCAAGAATCACAAAATAGTTAAGCTAATACGGTCATGGAGTGTATATATATTTGCATTTACACTTTTCTATCTGCTAACATTTGAAAGTCATTTTAGTATTAAAAGTTTTCCAGTGACTCAATGCCATTATAAAATACCCATGAACTGGACATCTAGTCAATTTTCTTATACTTTGTCCTGTGAATTTAATTTTGTTCTTCCCTCTCCACACTTTCCACCTATGTAGTTCCCCTGTGTTCTGTGGGTCTTTTTCCCTTTGGCATCCCTGATGTTTGCGATACCCCCAGATTTAATGTATTTGTTATCTGAATGAGCAGTCTTATTTATCCCATTTCCTAGACCTTTCTGGTTTGTATATTCAGAAGGGATCCAAGTTAATGTTTTAGTATGGGTTGAAAAGATGTCATTTATCCTAACTATCCTAGTCCTATCCTGTCTGTGTCTACTTGAACCTTCAATCTTTCTTGCTAATGTGAAACTTACAGTTGAATGAATTCATAACTGCATCTTCAATTTCTGCGCATAGTAATCTAACCTTTGACGAATTAAATGTCTCTTTTAATGCTTGTCTTCATTTCTAATTGTGCTGTCTTTTGACTCACTTGCTCTCTGTGAATATCTGCTTTTTCTGCTGTGTAACAACCTTTCTAAATCAATCACTTTCATTTTTCTGTACATAGTACGTATGCTGTCAGGCAACCACATTGGGTTCTGTAAATCGGAACGTTCACCCACTGTTGTAAAACTACTTCTTGCCCACTCTGTCAAAAATTGGCCATGCAGATAGTCTATGGCTGATTGTTATTTATTGCTGTAATGTGACTGATGGAAGATGTAAGAACTGTAAAAATACCTTTCCATTAAAAAAGTAAACTTTCCAACTTTCAAAGGTCTTTTCATCTCTTTCCCCATTCAAAACAGGCAGAAATTTGTTGCTGTGTAATTAATAGGGAAATGCCTAAGGAATGCTTCAAAGAAGTATCATTTTCTCAGTCATAAACCTATAGTAACTTTTCATTACAGCTAGAACTATATAACATAACTTGTTTGTCATTTTTAGGTTTCTCCAAATTATATAGTCCTAGATTCTATTGAACCTAAATGCACTTCAAACTCAATGGGCTGAACGTTCAGCAGTCAGCATGTGTTTTGCATTTACATTGCAAAGATGCTATTTGCCAGTACATGTATTTGTGCAAAGCTTTTCATTGCTGTCTACCGTGGATTAGCACATCTAACATCTACTTCATTTCCTGAATTCAGATGGAAATACCAGAGTTTATTTAAACTTGTGCTTCAGTTAATAAATTATAGAAAAAAGTGGACTGTAAATGAGACAGGCACATTGCCTTGATCTGAGTGGTTCATTTCTTCACATAAATACTCTTTAATTCGAGAATATTCAGAAAACAATCTAACTCTACCTCTGGTGACTTGAAATCAGTTGAATGGAAATGTATACTGAGGGTAACTTCATCCTAGTATTATTTCTAATTAGCCTTGCAAATTATTATTGGAACAGCCATTGGAAGTGAAAGATTTTTGTATATACAAAGCTACATGGCATCTATATTTTATCCTAGCCAGCTTTTAAGTACAGACCTCAAAGCTTCAGTTTCAGAGTTGTTTGTCTTTCATCACTTGTGAGCATTGATATTAGCTATTTTCTCTGTCTTTGTCATATACTTCTGTTACAATCATAAACTTAATTATCTTTACATTTATTTTTGTCTGCTGGCAAATTCTGTTATTTCTGGATTAGATGTCATACACTGTGTGTCTGCATGATAAATAAACATGTCTTTTATCAGTTTGAACCCAGCTAAGCAGTCAGTAGTTCTGCCTCTTGATCTTTTTCACCATTTGGCTTGTATTTCCTAATGCACTGCCTACACTTGCCTGGATCATCTTCATGAACTTGAATTCAACAACTGATTGAACAGGGAGGTAAATAAGAATATGCTACCCATCAGAACTGGTTTTACTAACACTGGATTAGTGATTGATTGCAGTTTGAATGTGTCTTTCTTGCACATGGTTGTCTAGAAAAGTAAAATAATTTCTGGCGGAGGCCTCGTGGCTGCATTGCCCAGTATTGCAGTACTTACTGGATGTGCCCCACTGATGTACCCAGAGCCTTTGTTCTTTTCATAAACGTATCACAGTTTTGATTCATAGTCATCGTGTAGTCACTTAACACATACCAGCTTTTGTCATCCTTGGTTGTTTCCAGCTAATGAATATCCAGCTTATAGCAGAAATTCCTATTATTCCTGGACTATAGCACTGTGTGCTTCATATTAGTTCATTTCAATCAATTGGTTTTAGTCTAGTTGCTAAACTCATGGAATTACAGGTGCAATATCTTGATCCTCTATTGAAAATGCTGCTGACTTTATGCCATACACAAATTTTATTAGCATATTTCACCAGATCAGTAATGAAACTCTCAGCTTAGCCTGAAAATCAATCACGAGAAAATCCACTGGTAATTTTTTTCCATTCTCTTTTATATTACTATAACCATTTACTAACTTCCAGCTAATTCCTTAGCCATCTTATATTTCTTCTATTAATCCCTCTTCTCTGCTGTTGATCAAATAATTTCCCCTGTGGCACAATTTCAAGCACTGTACTGAATTACAGGTATTTTAAATAGATTTCATATCCTTCGTGTTAATAATCTGTTCTTTTATAAAGGGAAGCTCTCAGGTTGGTCAGTCACCTCTCTGCCTGGTGAGATGAATAGTGCTGTGATTGCCTAGAATTCTGTTTTCATTTTCTTAAACCCTTGATTTCAGTTCTTTGTGTTGTGCTTCAGTGGTAATTTCAGTTTTGTTACCTTAGTACCCATTAGTCAGCTTGCTTTTGCATTGCCCCCACATGCATTGTGTGGGATGAGAAAAAACTAGTAAATTAAATAGATGTGGGCGTTCTGGCCCGAAAGACAATGAAAAGAGAGTTAGGTGGCTAAGGAAGAACACTGAAGAGGAATGAGAACTATGATTTTTGACATTCAGAGTACTGTGTCTCATTAAGCCTTGTGCAGCATTGCCAGAGGTAGTACTAATTAGGTTTGGCAGCCTGCACTCCTCTTCTTCACGTCACTGTTTCTGCTGGCAGTGGGATTCCTGTTCAATTTTTGATGGATCCTGATTTTATTTTGGTGGACATCTTAAAATCTTTGCTTCCCCTTATGTGGGACATTCCAATTGTGACCCTAATTAACCTGTCAGAGAAGCATAAGCCTGTAAAATGTTTACGTTGGAAGAGATCTGAGGTGCTCAGGGGTGCTTAAATCCCAGTGCAGTTTGCACTTACATGCACATCAGCATTTCAGATGAAAGCATTCTAGGATTTTGTTACTCTTTGCTCCCTGTCAATAGTTCTGCATCTACTGTTTCAGGTATATCTACGATACAGCTTTTGTCACCATGCTTGTGTTTCTACGATCTTTTTGGTTTGAGTGTAAGGGGGTTTTGACTCAGATCTTTACTTTCTTTGCACAGAACGAAAGCTTGGATTATTTTTTGATATTATCATATTCCTTTTCTTTTGAGCCTATGCATCCAACTAACAAATCATCTGCTCTGATAAAAGGTATTGTGTCTCCTCTACAAACCCTGCTCGGCTGCTATTGATCAGTTTCAGAACATTGTTGTCAGAATTTGTTCTTACTAAATCCCTCAACCTTTGCTCAAAATGTTACCCATGCATTAATCACACCTTCTCTTGACTACTGCAGGTCTTTCTTTTACGGTCATCCTAAATCTCTTTCTTTTAAACTTCAGGATGGCTGACTAGTTTCTTACTCCAGAGAGCAGTCATATCACTTTCCTCTTCCATCATTTTCATTACTTTCTTTCTATTGCTCAACCTGAGTCAAAATTGCCCTTTTCCCTTTTGGATTTCAGAAAGGTTCGAGGTCTTATTACAGCTGATCATTCCAGCCTGGTCTTTACTCATTTTGCTGTGCCGCCCTTACAACCCCCCTTCTTTATCTCTACTTCATGTATATCTACCAGAAGAACTTTCCTGCCATGTGTTTGGATCCTTCTTATTCATCTCTCAGCTCTGCATAAAATAATTGTTTATTTTATAGCTGACCTTGGCAATAAAGTTTCCCATTGTAATTGTATGAAGATGCTATAAAAATACAAATTGACTTGTATACAATTATTGGCGAGTGCTAAGAAAAGGAAACCCTTGTGACTAATTGCTGAAAAGATATTTATTTCCTGTTTAATTATGCAATATATGCTCTCAGTGATACACACTTTTGACATAATGCTGCTTGTGAGCAAACTGTAGGAGTTTTAAGATATTTTTCAGATTAAAATGAGTCTTATTCCTCCTGGAGAGGTTTGCCTAAATGCCATTAATTTCAAATCCAGATTGGCTTTATTTCCATTGTAATTAGCTTTTGAATGAGAGTAGTTTAAGTTTTCTGCAGCTGTTTCTTTTCTGGGGAAAAGGAAGATAAAAGTATCTTGTTGCAAAATGAAACAGAAACAAATCTGTGACAGATCCTCACTTCTTCCCCCCCCCCCCTTTTTAAAGAATATCCTCTTACTGTGTCTGTCTGCCTGCCCTCCCACACTATCCTGAATCACACGTCTGTATGTGATGAAAGAGCAATAATATTTGCTTTTCAGGGTTGAATGCTCAAGTCACCTCTGGTGGCTGAATGCTATTACACAAGTGATAGTGCAGTGACATTTCCAAAGTGTGAGTGATCGTGTTTTTCTTTTATGTCTATGGGCTGCAAAGAACATAAATCCGGGTAGTACTGCATGGACGTGGCTTTGGAGGAATTATAGGTAGGCTCTAACAGAATAAACAAAGGTTTTGAAGACTATTTAGTGAGCAAACATTATGAATTATTAAGTAATACACATTCTGGTTTATATGATGGTTTCCTAAGCAGAACCAGAAACATGCATAAAAATGTCAATAATGCATCTGCAGAGCAGTGTTCATAATTGCCCGTTAATTATTGCTCCATTTTTATCTATTATGGTTTAAACTTTCATTTGATGTTTCTAATGCGTAAATATGGTTATGCAGGACTGATCATTATCTTTTACAGTACAATACATTTCTCAATCGAGATTGAGCCTCTGCTGTGCTGGGGATTATACAAACATGTAGGAAGACATGCACTTGGCAGAAAAAGCTGAAAGATAATGGCCATATATTATTGACTGGACTGCAGTGTTCCTAAAGCTTAGAATGTTTTCCATAGGCTGATATTTCTATCATAAGGCAATAAAGCTATTCTCTGACTTTTTGCACTGTGAACGGAGAGCCTGGCTGGAACCCACAGCCCAGCTGGTCTCAGCTCACAGAGCACTGATCAACTCCTGAAGGAGGAACAAGGTTCAGATGTCTAAATCCAAATTAATCAAAACAACTGTTTTCTGAGAAAATTACTAGCTGCCCATGAAGCAAATATTTCCCTGTCTGTCTGGAGGCCTTTTTGCCATCAGTCTATCTTTCCTTATTATTTGGCATCGTGCTGCAATCCTGTTAGATTTCAGAAGAGGGGCTGAACTATGCAAGGCTTACGCAGAAAAGCTCTGGGTGTCGGAAAGACGTTAAGTGGCACTTTTTCTGAGTCATTATAATGTGGTACTCATGGTACTTTCTGCGGGCTCAATGTGAAAATAATCTGTTCAAACAAATAAGAGTTGTTCTAAATGTAGTCAGTCTAGCAGTATTTTAGAAGCACTGATTTTTACTTTTTTTTTTTTGCTTTGAAAGAACAAAACCAGGATCATTCATTCTTACTGTTTGTGCAAGCAAATGTGCGCATTGACTTCAGATCTTAGATTAATGCTACGTGTCACAAACAGAACTTCTCTTTGCAAAGGTTAATCCAATCAAATCCAAGAGATAGGGCTGCTTCCTAAATAAATAAGTTGATTTATGTTAAGAAATCAAAATTAATTTGAACATGCTGCAGAACAGAAGGGCTTGATTCTTGGCAAATAAAATCCCAAATTATTTAAAATAGACATGTTGCTTTTTCCACCAGAATTTGTATCACGTATTCAAGTTAAATTATTGACTAACTCAGATCAAAAGCTTTGTTTTTATCCAGAGTCTGCTTAAATGCCAAGGAAACAATTGCTAAGAAGTAATGACTATGATTGAATTGAGCTACCATTCCCTTAAGGAGTGTTTAAGGAGGGGTACTTAGATATCTGTATGGATTTCTTTAAAATAAAAGCAAGTCAAATTTGTTTGAGAAGTACATACTTCAGCATCACCACAATGTGAGGTATTACTTTGAGATAATGCTGCTTACGTTGCTGTAGGATAGTACGCATTTATAATTGGCACCAATGTCCCGAAAGAGACCCCAGTTTGAACAGCAATACCACTAGCATCAGCATGACCCAAAGTATTGTCAGGATGATGTTAGTATTACTGTGAATAATACTAAGAATAATAGCCAGAAATAATTACCCAACCTGCATTCCTTAGTTGAAGCCAGCAGGAATTTTGCCGAAACAAGGGTGGGATAGGAACATAATGACTTGACATTTGTTTATTTATTTAATGAAATTATAATTACATATTGACAGCTAGCTCTTTTTGGAAAATTTGAAGTGGTAATATGTTTTACAAATTAGTTTGTCCAGCTCTGTGGAGATTAATGGTGAGACATTGAAGTAGAAATAAGCCATCCTCTCGTCTTGCTCAGCTGAACTTTCCATAAATCGAGATTCAATACTTTGTTTCAGTCTTCATGAGAGTCTAGTTATCTTCAAACTTTGGATTTGAGCTTGGGTTTAAATTTAGTATGTTTCTGGTGGGCTGTTGTACCACCCTACTCATAGGCTCATCTCTACACTAAACTAACATGTAAACTTTTTGTACATTAACAACTGTTTGGCTCTGTTTTCACTCTTGGATAGATTCCCACCAAATCAGCTGGTATGCAAGACAGTTGTGCATAATCAAAGAACAGGCACAAATCTCCCATGTGAAGTATCCTCTAAGTTACCCACATCATCCCAAGTTATTGCTTCAGTGTCAAATTATAGTACCATTTTAGATTAAGCTTGATGCCAGACTCAGGTTACATTTCTCATGGGTTGATAAGAATTAAACTTCATCCTCTTGTTTTGAAGCTAAATAAATACAAGATTGATTAAAAATTCAGTGTTCTGTCACAATATTGTTAAGCTGACAAAAAAGTTACCTGGTAAGTGATATGAACAACAGGTGGTTCCTGTGAACATGGATAGGCTAAAGATATCCTCCTCCCATTTCTAGCGAAGTCTGTTATTTCAGAAAGACTCAGTTGTAACTCATTGAAGCTGCCACAAAGTCTCTCTAAATTTCTAGATATGTGACTCATTCCTCTTTCACTTGGCAAATTGTTGTTTTTAGGAGAACTTGATGTTTCTTGGATCACATTGAACTGCACTTTAGGGGAAGTTGGTCTGCTGGAAGTCCTGGTAGGTGCTCCAAAACCAAGAAGAGACACGGAACGATTGGTAGGTTCAGCATCCAATGTTTCCAAGGCCACTGTGGGGTCACCTGGGAGCCTTTTTTCATCCAGGTCGCTGACACTTGATAAAGAGCTCTGCTCAATGCTAGGGCTCTTTACTTCTTCAATGAGTCTTCTTCTGCCACTAGGTGATTGAATGACTGTGGTTCTTGGTATTAACAGCTCCCTGATTTGAGGTTGGTCTTCTGTAGCAAGATTTTCGAAGAACTTTCTTTTCCCAGGTATATTAACAGAGGATTCAAAGTTATAAAACATATTCTGCTTAGTCTCAGGCAATGCTGAAGAATCTTCTTCGACCATCAATTCTTTGATCATCAAACGCATTACATACCTGTCTGAACTTGAAGATGGAATGAGACTAGGCTCAGGGAACTTTTGCTTGCCAATCAGAATCAATAGGAGTTTATCTGTCAAAAAACACAGGCCTTTTGGTCTTTCATTTTTTTCCAGCTGGATTTGTTGAATGTGAGGCATGCAGGAAGAGGTTACTGAATACACCAAAACAATGTTAGAAGTATTAGAGGCTACTGCCACAATCTGAGCTCTAAGGTCAAAAGCCATTATATCAGGCACCAGAATACCTGGGATGGTGACTTTCCTGGTGGTGGTTACCTTCCTCTCAAAAGTCACCAAGATCAAGTGAGAAGAATCTTGACCATTTGTTGCTGCAGAGTCTTTGCGTTTCACAGTAATAAGAGGACTGGGATCAGACCGACGGTGGTTTGCAAGGATATGGGTTAAATCCACAGGACCTGATGAAGAAGAAGCAACTGAATCAACACCTGATCTGTCTGAATCTGTGGACTTTCTTCGAAGGTCCATGGAGTATTCTTCATCGCCAAACACCAGAGCAGACTGCGAGATGAAAGAGCCAGTGTCTGTACCAGATGGCATGTCAAATGCAATGCCCGCATTCAAACCACAGATATTGTCTAATGGCAGCTCAGTAGCTACAGCAATTTGGAGATCCAGGGTGGCTTCAATAGCACAGATATAACCTCCCACATCAAAGACTGGGCAAAAGGAGCAGGTATTTAGAGTTTTCTGAGCATCATTCCATATGTAGGAATGCAGGGCACTGCCTATAGCAACTACTAAGCGATTACCATCCTTAGTCCAGCAAGCACAGTGGATAAGACCACTGCTTTTGATATCTGCCTTAACTCTTGTGTTGTCAGTACGAACAGCGTGCAAGACTGAAGCGTCTCTTTTTGTAAGCACAGCCAAGACTTCCTTCTTTGGATGCCAGACACAGCCCTGAGAAAGCAGTGGCAACGGCTCACCAACTTCACAAGTCTGAGAAATCAAGGGTTTGTTCTTCTCTGCAGTGCTGTAGCCCAGCTGCCAGACGGTAACATGCTTCTTATGCTGAACAGCGAGCAGAGCCGGGGTGTCTGTAGAGCAACACGGGCCCCAGTAAAGCCCATGGACGTGTTCAAACTGACCAACAACACTCGAGTCACCAAATTTCGGTTCTCCATTCTGGAGGTGTAAAGCAGTCAGTATCACCTGCTTCCCGTCCGTCCAGGCAATCCCGTGCACAGGGTGGATGGCCTGGTATAAAGCATTGAGGCCGGTTCTCAGCAGCTTTGCCTTTCCCAGCTCCATCTTTTTAAGCTTTCTGTCTACTGGTGGTTGTTCTGAAGAGGAGAATACATTGAATTCACTTGAAGATCACACTGAGGAAATTTTTTTCTTGTATCTCCTCTTCCTTTTCAGAATCAGGATGGGTTTTTTCTGCTAATAATCCAAGAGCCTATATTGTGAACTCCTTCACAGTAAGCTTGCAGCTGCTCTTCTAAGTATAAATCCATGTCAAAGCTGCTTTTGCTATGTCTTTTCCTGGGAGGAGTTATCATCTTCATGTGATGGCTAACAAGGTTTAACCAATTACCATACGTTTTCGTGGAAGTCTATTTTTAACTACTCGCTGCTGGGAGTGTATTTAAAAATAACACTCTAATACCTTGACCTTCAGTAAGTGAAGACCTTTGGTGAAGGCTGGAGAGAGATCGTACACTGTTAAGCCTAAGTATTAAGCTACAGCCTGAAATGATGACCTGACAGTTCTTTCAGCCAGCCTTTGAAGGATAACAGAAGATTTAAATATACCTGAACACAGTACAAGGCAGATTGCAATCTCTGATGAACAGCATCTTTCAAAGATAAAAGATCCTAAGTGTCTATCAAAGGAAAGCAGGAAAGGGAAATCAGGCTCTCTTCTGTTGGTAGTTACAAGAGAATGAAGGAAGGTGAGATTTTTAGAAAAGCAAAACAGTCTAGAAGCAAAGGCAGCTAGTTAGTGTTCATTTTACCGAGACAGATTTTCTAGCTACAAATATGTATTCATTTCTTTCTTGGTCTTCTCAGCCACCTGTATCTGAGTACTGTTCCCTCCTCATATAGCCGAAATGCAAAGAGGAAGTCAAAATTTTCCCATTTCCCTAACAGTTTCTACAATATGTAACAACATCGTGCAAAGATCCTTGAGTTGACAAAGACCCAACCGATAAGCTCATGTAACGCAGGGGGGCCTTGTGAGGATATGCCAGTTTGGTTTGGCTGTACTGTTTCACAACCCGAGCCGGTTCAGATGGACTACCTTGGGTGTCTCCGTTCTTCCCTCCTCAGCACATCCTTTTCTGGGGTTAGCTTGGACAGAGCTTGCATATCACTGAACATAAATTGTCAGGGTGCTATTCAGTACTTAAATATAAGCAACCATTACTATTTTTAATGCCCTGGGATATCTGAGACAGACACACAGCTACAGGAGAGTAGTACCATTCTGGAGCAGCAGCTGGCAACAAAGAGATGATCCCTAGATAGTCCCCAGACTGTCTAAGATGGCATTAGAAGCTTAGAAAGACAGAAACTGTATCCCATCCTCAGCATCTTTTAGCAATTCTTGTTTCGCCAGCATCTCCTTTCTGCTTTTGATGTAATTTCTGTCTCTCGCTGTTTACATTAAAAAAACAAAATGATGGGAATAAATCAGACCTGGTCAGGGGTTTACAAATTATCAATGTAATCACTATGGTTATAGATATAAGACTTAACTATACATATTCTGCATCTTTGGCTGATTTATAGTTTATGTATTTTTACAGTACTACCTGGGAAAAACAGCCCCTTGTGTTCAAGGCAGTTGGGACCTCTGCTGTTAGATTCTTTTTTTAGTATCCTTTTTCCAGATGTATTTACTGAGAGTAGTGAGTGCCACTAAAGAATTTCCAACTTTACATAAAGCATAAAGTAATCATATCATATTCTCATTCACAGCTACTTGGGTTTTGTATATCATTTCATGAAGATCACATTCAAAATCAAGACTTTCTTATATTCATCGAGAACAAGCCAGCAGTGATGTCTGGAACAGGTAAAAATTAAGAAGTTAAATACGCAGGTTAGAAGATAACTCTTTATTCAAGACTCCTATATTTCTGATCCTTGTCAGTGCTTGCAGTGAACCCATGGGTTTTTACTGATTTTGCCCAGGCCACACACTGCCATACGTGTTTCACTAGGAGCTCTGCCTGTTCTGTACTTCCTCAAAGTGGTGGCAGGATTATCGTGTCATATATTAGTGGGAGCTTTTTACCCACAGTAGTTATAATGAATAGATTACATTAAAATACAATCCCAGCAGCTCCACAAATTTGCAGAGTGTGTACAAGATGGTTTTGTTTTGCTTTAAAATAATGCTGCTTCGCTGCTTTGCTGTCTTCTGGATGTATTGTACTGCAACTGATAAAGCCATTCTTTAGCACAGCCATCTCATCTCCATTCTCAATGGGGCTTTAAATATTGTAACAAAACTGTGTTGCAGCTGGATTCTAGCAGCATAAAATGTGTTTTGGATGCAGAAACTTCTGCCTTGGTGTGAACTACTCAGGAGACTCATCTTCACTAAGGGTGATGTGTTCTGCCCGAGCTATGCAGACATCTCGGGCTACTTGTGTGGAATGTTGGACTTTCTTTGATGTTTTTCATTTTCATTTCCTCATCTCTCCTAGGATGCATCTGCTCTTCAGCAGTGTCTGTGATATTATCAGAGGGCAATACAAGGCTGAATCCATGAGATTTGCCAGGAACAGAACTATCCTCAGTTTTGGAATTAAGGACATCTCACAAACACTGAGGTCTTGAAAAATATTTGTAGCAGAGCCACAGTGAGATTTTCATCTGTCTCTGAAAAGATTAGGAAATAGGACTTCATCTGATGTACTTATGCTTATTTCTAGTTAATTCTCTGAGATACTCAGGTGTAAAAATGACAACATCCACAAAGTACCACTGGCGTGGTAGTGAGGTGGTGAGGTAGTGAGGCGTGATATTCACTGCTGTTTACTGCTTTGTCCAGTGCTAAGATCGCCTTTTTTTCCCCAAACTCTAGCACCTTTAGTTCACCAGGATAACTCACCTCCTGTTTCCTATCACATGACATCTTTACATCCTGCGGCAGAATTTTTCTAGAAAGCCTGAAGCCATTCAATGCTTAGGAAATAAGGAGATACGCAGTTCATTTAAAGTAAAGGACATTCAGAGATCCCTGACGACAAGAAATGTTTGTAACACAACTTCAGTGAATGTGAGGTGACCAGACTCATGGAGAGATACAAAACCTTTGATGAGTTTGCTGTGGCCTTTTTAAAAATGTCTAAGGCTCAGTGTCCCTTGAAACCTGCAGGTTTGGACACACACGGCCTATTCTGTAGCAATTGAGTTTGAACTCCAGGCTCCATTTTGGATAACTTTTGAGGATCTTAAGGAAGATTTCCTCCCATGGCTCATTCTGTGTTGTTTTGGGTCTTTTTCAGTAAGAGAGAATAATATGGGCAAGAAACTTCTGAGAGAGCAGAATCATCTAGTACCTCCATAAAGACCATACATGACAAAACTAATCTGAGATGTTACCTTTCAGAGTGTATCTTTTAAACTGTATGTAAATAATGGAAGACTTGTAAAATATACAGTGGGAAAACCCCCTGACAGAAGTTATGGCATGATTACAGATTTTAAACAAGTTACACTCAGGGTCAAAGCAAATTCCAGATGCAGGCACAAGGTGAATGAAAGAGACGATGAAATTTTGTTTGGCACTGTCTCATTTTTTTAAAACAGGATAAAAATAGAGGGGAAAAAGCAAGTTCCCTCCATTCAATTAGCATATTTTTCCGGGAAAAAAAAATGAATGAAATAATGTTTCTGTGTCACCTTGGCATGCACAGGTCTGTATAGCGCACACTCAAAATAAAGGCTGGTAATTGAAAACTGTCCTGGCAATACTACAGTTTTCCTTTGAGACCCAAGGAGGCAATGTGAAAAGTAATCTGTCAGTAATCTGAGACACTCCAGTGAGGGGCCACAGTCTTTACACTGATACTGAGCTCGATTCTGATCCTATTAGCATCTCTGTGCCTCTGATTAACTTTGGTATAACTCAGATCAGAATGTCACCTGTGGCTTAAACAAGGAGTTTCAGCTGGTGGCACCGTGGCTGACTCTGTCCTGCAGAGGGATTTCAGCCAGCCAGGCCCTGTTGCTTTGGAGGAGATGGTTATTAGAAGTAGCACGCAGAGTCCAAAACTGAACACCACCCACTGAGCTGCGCATAGCTGCTGGGTAGTAGCCATCACTTCCCATGGTTCATAATGAGTGCTGGAAAATTAATCCAGCCCTCATCATTGCGGAGGTTGAGCTACACTCTTAGAATACAGATTTTACTTTGCTGTTTTCCCACATTGCTATAGTTAACTATTCACATGTCTTGGGAAATGGTGAATACATTTTATGTTCAATATGGATCAGAACTAATGAGTTCCAGGTTGTTAAATATATTTACCTGTCTATTTCTTGTGCAGTGGGAGAATAGTATCTAAATATCTCTCTGGATCCGAGTTCAATGCTGTGCTGGAAAAGCCGAGATTCAGACTTCATTTTTGCCTTTATTCATGGCACAATAACTCCTTATGGGCTAAATCTTCCTTCGAGTTAATTAAATTGTTGTTAATATTCCCGGTGACTTCAAAGGAAGACAAATGCAGCTCAATATGTAATAAAAACGTAAGGGTATTAATTTTTCTAATACCAATTTAACTCAACGTTATAAAATGTCTAATGCTTCATGGTATTTTTACTTCAAAATTATTCCTATTTAAAGCTACTCACCATGATTTCACCAATTTAAGTCAATGTGTCATTTACTTCAATACTTTCAAGAAGCTTGAGTAATGTATTTATTTTTCCACACTGACATTTCTTCGCCTTGAGATCTTATTTTAAAAAATAGTTATCTGTCACAAGCTAACTGGAACAGAATGTAAAAATGATGCACAGTTAATAAAGATACAAACTATGTAATCTGTCAGAGCAGATCTACTGATCACACTGTGTAAATCAGCCTTCTTTTGACAGTGATATGGCTGGGTGCTGTTACTGCTCTCAGAATGGGATTTAACCCACTAGCTAGCCTGTTTTTGTAGGTATGTCACGTAAAGTGGGAAAGAGCTAATGGAAGAGGGTATTTTTTACATAAATATAGTTAAGAAAACTGTTAAGAAGTTTGGTTTATTAAGAAAAAAAACCCTCATGCAAATTATTATATAAAGGTAAGGCACTGATCTTTTCTATGCAGGCTACTTTCAAACTAAGGACACTCCAGGCAGGAAAATCACAGTTTCTTTCTAATATGCACTATACTTGCAGTGCCATTGGTCTTACCCTTCTGGAGTGACTGCCTCGGCCAAATATAAGAGCCAGCTTGGTCTGTCGTCTGCTAAATAGAGGTATCTAGTATGGGGACACATATGATAGAGGAGATACTGCTAGAGTACAGACAAAGAGTTTGCAGCTTCTTGTAGAAGTTCACAAATTCTGTGAACTCCCTTCCACACTCGGTGATATGCTGCTAGATGGCAACTTTCCAAATGCAGTATGTGACTGATTGCAGCGAGTCCTCTCATAGGGGTCCTCCAGTTCTCTGAAATCCCCCTGGATCTCAGGAAAGCCACCAGAGATGCTCCATCATATGGTTCTCACCTGAGCTATCCATCAGTCTTGCAGGAGTGTTGTCAACAGTCCTCTTGATGCTCGTGGTTCTTGGAACTCCCTGTCTTCTGTAATTGAAAGGCAAATATCGTGCAATTCTAACAAAGCAGTCTGGTAAGCCTGGGGCAGTAGTGTTGGCAGAGCATTTGTGCATCTCCCGAGCCTTTCCTTTTGTGGTGTACAGTGGGAGTCAGACTCTTGTGGTTCATTGGGGTGGGGAGAAAAGAATCAAATCTTGTCAGAAGGCCACTTCATTCTTGCTCCCAGCGTGACTTGGGTTCTATGTTTTTCTGGCTTTCAGAAAGCTAAAGCAAAATAGGTGAAGAATTAGGAAGGAAAGTACATAAAGGGTGGTTGTGCAAACACAGTCCCAGAGAATGACATTCATTTCTTGCTTAATTGTAGGGGTGGGATTCATCTCACAAATTAACATTTCCACATTGGCTGCCTACATGAAAGTAGCACCCAAGCTCCCTTTGGGCAACAGAGCTGATCCTCAGCTCTCTAACGTACCTCTAGACAAACCCACTATAGTCGTCTAAGTCAGACGCTGCTTACGGATTTGCTTAAAAGTCAGGGGTGAGAAGCAGATACTTTTAGGGCATGATTCATTCCATCCTAAAGTACCTAAAATAGATAAATGACTCTTGCTTTATGAGTCTAGCTGAAGTACTTGAATAGGACGCGGTTACAGACAGATGAATGCCAAGGAATAGTTGCGTAATCATTATAGACGTTTGTTAAAACTAGCACATTTATCAATGATCAGCCCACTGATAGCCCCTTCTAGAGCTACACGCTTCCTACTCATGTCCTTCCCACTGCCGAATGCCCTCCCTGTCTCAAACCACTATTTGTCACTTAATATTCCCATATGTGTTTGCCAGTCTCTTGTGCTTGCTTTAGAAAGCAATCAAGTTTTTGATGGTGTTCTTAAAAGGAGTATTTTCTGAGCTTGAGCTGGGTTTGTATGGAATAGAATCTTAAAGAAAGTGATAGAAACTCCAATACTTACATTATGAAATTAGACTGGGCAGAAGAGTATGAAATGTTCTTTAGGAAACATTCCTGTCTTGGCAAAGAGAGGGAATGAATGATCTAATAGGTCTTTCCATCTCTAAGTCAACATTCAGATTCCAAATTCTGCCAGTCTTCTTTTCTTTCATAGATATTAAATGTACTTGTTTTTAAAGACATTTCTTATCAATTCCTTATTTTTTACATAAATTTATACTTTTGAAGTGATATTTTTATCTTTTGCACCAAACACATCAGATAACTTTGGAATGTCTTGCATGAATAAACGCTCGTTGGTACAGTGTGTAAATGAGATCACTCTCATTGGCAAGTCCATTGTGACTTGAAGAAGAACAAAGGACAGTAATATTTTGAGCAGATATATATTTATTCCAGCTTGATAATTTGTAAAGGTCATTTAAACTCCATCTGCACTGGGAAAATAATTTATTAACATAAAGGAACTCAGGACAGTATGAGATGGATGTAACTCAGTATGGAAAGTGGTTGCTTGACGACGTAGACAAACTCATAGCAACATCTATTTTGGAAAGTGCACTAGAAAGCAAATTTCATAAAGGATATCACAACTGGCTGCTTCTGAATCACGTGGATTCTAGTATGTATTCAAGCAGTTAAACCATGGTAGAGAATATTGACTCTCTTTCTGAATCTAACTTTGCCGGATGTGTGGGTTGTGTATGATGACAGCACTTCTGACGGCCAGGTTACATGAATAGTTTCACTGTTGCTGTCACTGGTAGAACTATTTTACTTTAGGGATGGTAATGGGACAATTTCAGAGAGCTGCCTCACAGCTGTATTTGGAAACTCTTCTAACAAATCACCTTTGACTTGGTCTTCCCTAGAAATGTTCTTGCTAGCTAGACTTAGCAGGATCTCTCTGCCTTTCCCCCCACGATGCAGACAAATATATTGGTGAATGTGTTCTAACATGAACCTGAAAATCAAAACAGAACAGTGATAACATTGTGCTGCTGTCCACCAGCTTTTTTTAATAGTTCACCTACGACTTTCTGTGTAGGCTGAAATGGAGCTCTAGTGGCTGATGATTTTAATCCATAACCCTTAAGCTAGTTTAAGTGTTAGATAGCATGTTACTGAAGGTCCTGGGGTGTCTCCATTTTTACTGGATGGCTGCAATAGTTCTGTTTTGGCCTTCTGTTTTGTCGCAGATAAGGCCTTAATTTAGAAGAAACAAAAATGAAAATACTGTCCTACTTCCCTGGTAAGAAGGATTAGAAATTTTTCAACTTGAGGCTCAGTTTAAGCCTAAAAACCTGTTCTCCAGGATTCAGCCACCTTGACTGCATAGATATAAAACCCAGAGCAGCTGACTCAGCCATGCCATTCTCTGAGAAAGCCAAATGCCAAATGCTGGGTCAACCCTGATGAGGAGCTGAATACCAGAAAGATTAGTGTTTCTGTTTCTCCTGGAGATGAATGTAAAAAGCCTAAGATTTTTAGTGGCTATTGTCTATCTGTTCACACTTACCTAGAGTTAAAGTTACCCCTGGAGCATCATGCAAAAAAAACCAACCAATTTTTTACAATCTTTCTGTGGTGTCCTACTTGCAGCTGTCCTGGTGTATGTACAACCTGCCTCTGCCTGATGATCTGTTAGTTGTATCTGCAGATCATTTTCATTGGGAGGTTCTAGAAAGTCATTAAATAGTGTTATAATTGCACATGCAGAATGAAGGAAAACAAATATGGCCTTAATTTTCTTAATCCATTACCCAGCTCCCTTGATTCATTTATCTGGAGGATTTAGAATGCCAGTTAATTTCTTTTCCAGTCACATTTTCCAAAATCATCGAAAGACTAATCAGGAGCTTGTAGCTAATATTTGCGGTTTGTTTGGTTTTCTTCTGTTGTTTGAACTGCTTCCAATATGTCTTGCCAGTGACATTTCTTCACCACGCAGAATGAATACCAAAACTACAGAGAAAAGAGTTTTACTGGAGAAAGCAGTAAGTGTGCTGCCCTGTAAATACCATTTCTCAAACTCAGTGACTTCCCTCTGTAACTTCCAAGGAAATGACAGAGCTGGAATAATTAGTTTACTGTTTATAGATGTGATTCTGGTACTGTTCAGTTTGAAATATACATTTACTTACATTTATTAACCCTTTTTTTTTTTTTTCTATGCAAGATTGGACAGGAGAGCAAATCTAATCCTCTTGGACTGTCTGCTTATGATACTGTTAATGCTGGAAAACGTATTTGTGAGAACACACTTCACAACCCTGACGTTAGGCTCTGGGCCCCAAGGTGTTACTTTTATTTATAATAAAAGAGGACCTTTGCCCCTGAATTGTTTGCAATCTAAATAGATATGGCAGTATGATCATTCTCATTATATGAAGGAAATACTAAGGCACAGAACAATTCAGAGAGCTCTTCAGCTCAGCAAGCTGGCTTCAAACCGGTAGGCAGTGAAGCAGTATCAGCGCAGCAATCTGCAAGTGTGCTAATTAGCCAGGGCAAATGCTGCAATCTCACATTTCCATTGCATCTGAGGTGCTAGCTAGTTTTGACACAGACTGTTGGGCAGTGCCCGTAGATATATTAGCCACTTTGGAGCATTATGCATTGCAAACAGACCCAAAGCGATTTAGGGTCCCACAGTGAGTTCCAGAAGTCACTAGCACTTCTTTATTTCCTTCTTTTCTTCATTCTGTAGGAAAAATATTTCAAACTCTTAAAGCAGTTTAGGGAAAGGGATCTTTAAAGGCCACATAGCCCAACTGTTTTCTTGAAACAGGGCTGATTCTGGTTTGGTTTGATCAAACTTTGGTTTGATCAGGTTTCTCAAGGCTTTGGTAACTCATCTTCTTAGGACTTTTTTCCCTAGATTTAGTCAGAATTTCCCTTGCTGTGACTTGTGTCCATTGTTTCTTGTCCTTTTGTTGGGCATCTCTGAGAAGAGTGTGGCACCATCCTCTCTTGCAGAGAGTTAATGAGATCCTTCCATAGCTTTGTCTTCTGCAGGCTGAACAAACTCAGCTCTCTCACCCTCTCTCCATTCTCCAGCCACTAACCACATTGGATTGGTTGTACTTGCTCCAGTATGTCAGTGTCTTTTCTTGTACTGGGGAGACAGAAGCTTGTGAAAGCATCTGAAGACATTAATCTAAACCCACATTTTGTTGGAAATGGTAGATTGCATTAATCTTTTCCATTAGTTATTAAATTCCATTAATTATATATTCCATTAGTCCATTAGTTAGGTCCTGGTCTTGTGGAATTTCTGCCTCCATTCTGGAGCATTAGCTACAAATTTCATGGCTGTAGCAGCTGGTGGTGTATATCCCGATGAGCTGGAGCTCTTCCCTGAGCATACCTGAGGTGACCTCACCTAGCCCTGTAAAAGGCTTTGAAGATCAGCATGAAGGTCTTCACTATGACTCACACATAAGCGCGGTGATAGAGAATAAGTGAGTATCTGAGTTGGGAAGAGCCTGGTGAGGCAGAAGAGAATGCTAAAGGGAGGTGGCAGCTTTCAAGTCAGTTTTAGTGCTACTATAAAATTCCAGCAGCAGTTTTGCGCTCATAGCTACAGCTGCAGGAGGGAACTGTGGATACAGATGTGGATGAGGAGTTACAAGAGGAAGATGAGGATTCAGAATAATTGCTTCAGGAGAAGGAAGCTTTTTCTGTTTGGGGCCATTGGGAGCAAGTATCAGCTGGGAGGAGGTGACTGCTGCAGACCTGTGGTAACCAGCAGTGGTGAGAAGAGAGACAGCCCTCCTGTGACAGGCATGTTGAGATTTTGGGTATGTTTTGATCCATTCATCAAATGGGCATCACTGTGGGTATGGTATCAGAATTGCCTTGAGCAGCCGCTGTGAGGGAAATCACTGATTCTGGCCTGACTTTTGGTTTTTTATCAAGGCCAGTGATGCACAGGACTATTCAGAGTGACATGACCTACTGAGCTGTGCAGGCTGGTGTTTATTTTAGTCAGTTTTTTTCTGGTGTGGTGCTGGTTTTGCATGTCCTGTATGTCCTGTACCCTTTCAGATTAAAATTGATGGTGTGTGTTGGTTCAGTGAGTGGAAAGGTCAGAATTTGTAAAACATTTTTAGTTTGCTTTCATTATTTGTTCATAGAACAGTGGTTGGATTTCAAAGTACTGATGAGTCCTTCTCCATGGATGCTGATGAGGAAATGGCTATTGTCTGGGGTTTTTGTGGCCTGCATGAATTTGTACGTTTGTGGAAGTTTTGCTTTCCATTTATGGGCAATTGAGTGCATTCTTCACGTGCATGTGGAATCTATTACACATCGTTTGTAGATCCTTTGTAGATTTTAAACCCAGTGAAGAGTGAGATTTCACAATATAGGACCAATGAACTAAACTAAAACACCCTAAACATCTGAAAACTTCCTAAAAGTGGAAATGCATGAACAGTTCGTAAACTGTGCAGGCTGGAGGGGTTTTAGCTAAAGAAAATGAGACACTCAGCTGCTAAACTTTGAGGTTTTGGGTTTCTGCAAAACTTCTCGACTCTGTTGAACTTGTCCTTTTTTGTGACCACTGAGGAATCTTAGGCGTTGGAATCATGCGGTTCCATCATAACGTTTGGGAAGAAGGGTTTATATAACCACCACCCGGCTTTTCCAGGCTGCTGGTTTTGTTGCCAGGATAGAAAGACGTGCTGTGGGAAGATCTTGTGGTAAACCACTCTTCAGGAAGGTGAGCTCTACAGAGACTTGAAAGCTGAGACTAATGAACTTTATCCTTGATACAGATACTCTAGATCCCAAAGCAGGGGAGGTGGATGTCGCAACAGCTTTTAAAGACCATTCTTTAAAACTTTAATCTCCTGGTCTGCTTTGATAATCTGGTTTTAGCAATTTCCTTAGTCATGGACTTTCCCTCTTAGCCCCTTTGTCCCCTTTGCCTCTCCTTAAATCCTCTGCCCATCCTAACCCACTTTCCCTTGTATTTCCGAAGCTTTCCTGAAGACATTCCTTGTTTCTATCTTCTCTTCCAAGATCTTCATATGCTGGGTGCATTTGAAGACCTTGGTGCCTCAAAAAAAGGTGGAAAATAACTATAAGGTGAAAAATAACAACATTATTTGTTGTTCAATATCTATGGTGACAAAGATTTCAAAAAATAATACACCAGACAATTTTGAGATACCCTCTACAGATGCTTTTTTCTGTCTTGGAATTTGGTTTCACCTTTCCTTCCACGTGCTTGGGAATACGAGTGTAGGGGATCTAATTAGTTCATGCCCAAAAGAAGCTCTATGTTTGCATTTAAATACCCAGCACAGGGCAAGAAGCCATGAGATAAGATGCTTATAAATACAGTGGGTTTGGACCTAGGTCACTGCTTGGTCCCTCCTAATCCCTTCTTGTGGCTTGTCCATTTTGCTGTTAGTGGGGTTTACTGGTTTTATTATGCTTGTAAGTCTGCCTGAGGATGCTGGGATCTGTATTTAAGGCCTGTTATTTGTGATGACACTTGGAGTAGATATTCTGTGGTCCTTCTGAACTTTATCTATTATGTGTGGCATCCAATCTCCTCCTGTCACAAGATGTGTCTTGGGAACAGCTGTTCTTCCACTGTCATGAAGAGATGCGTAGCCTTGATCAAAGGAAGCATGTACTTATAAAGGCTACAGGGAACACGGCGAAGTATAAACTGCTTTTATTCATCGCAGTTATGCCTTCTGGTGTTCTGATTGTCTGAGAGGACATAGACATCTACCTGGAGCCTGGATGAAAGCAACCTTTTCTTGTCAAGTCAAGGGCCTGACTAGGACACCGTGTACCTAGAATTTTACTTTATAGCTCCCCTTACATGCTCAGCATTTGCTCTGCTTTTCTTGTTGCTCTGTAATGACTCTGAGGCACATCTGGAATTAACAATGTTCATGTCTTGTTAATACTTCTGTGCCACTTCTTATCTCCTACCTGGCATTTTTCCCTATTTATCAAAAACATTTTCAGTATCTTTCTACTGATCAGAAATCAAATGACATTCTGAGATTGGCACTGAAAAAAATCCTTTTCGGAATGTGCACTGTTAGAGACCTGTTCTAGTGAACTGAAGTAAGTGTCTGCTTATCCTATACATGCTATGTACAGTTGCAGAATTAACTGGGATGGGAAGCAGGCTAAAGGAATTCCAGTCCAGTCCCCATTAGTGCTTCTGAACTCATGTGAACTCAGGCTTTTTCCTCACTTTTTGGAGAGCATCAGCCAGCCAGCCCCACTAATTTCAGAGTGTCCAACTCACAATAAAACATACATACAATAAAGCATGTGGGTGAACAGCCAGTCTGATCAGGACAGTATGAAAAGCAGTGCAGAGATGGTCGGCGTAGTTCAGGGCGTGGATGCAAGGCCACATTATCACGGTTACAAAACAACCCAGTAATTCCCCAGCTCGATCATCCTGACAGCTGCCCTGTGCAGATGAAGATCTTTTTCCCTAAATGGGAGCCAGCCTGTAACAGGTAAAAATCCCTGAAAAGGCATGTCAGAGAAGCGCAGGTTGGAATTAGATGGATACAGACAGCTCTGTCAGTTGGAAAACTGATGATGTTGAGGTTCCATTTTTATTTTTTAACCCAGAACACACAGAACTGTAAACAGAACTGTTCCTTCAGAGTCCGTGGAAACTGTGAGATTCATGTACACCGTAAGTTTATGACGAAATAGTAATTTTCATCTACTTCAGGTACACTCATCCGAAGTAGTTGGAGCTCTTGTGCAGGCTTTTGAATTCGTGTTATCTCACATCACGGGAGCACCCGAGCAGTACATACAGAAATTTTCCTATTTAAGACCCTGGTTAGGACAGGAAGTTACAAACCGCTTTGTGCGGTGAAACTCAAGGTACCTCAAAGTGGCTCGCTGGAGACCTGCCGCTGCTGGTGACGCGTGGGGGGCACCACCGAGAGGTATCCCCAGCAGTCCCTCCTGCCACCCCTACCAGAAACGGCTCCCCGTGCACTCCCGCACACGGACAGTGGGGAAGCTTTCCTCCACGGCTGGGGAAACCGCTGACCCTCGCAGGCGCATTCAGACTCGTTCCGGCCGCGGGTTGGTTTTTGGAGCTCGCTGCCCGGTTCCCTGCCTGCCCGTGCTTGCGCTCGGCAGCGGGAT
>JAAGNO010028745.1:0-33330 GCA_033439905.1 Ceryle rudis
GGAAGGCATGAAGGATGTTGGAAATTTGGCCTTGTGCTTTCTGACCAGAACCACAAGTTTTCTTGTAATTGCAGGATAGATCTGGCTGCAAGAAGAACATTTACAAAATAATAATAATAATTTTTAAACCCTATAATAATGTAATAAATTGTATGTGCACATTCACATGTGATTATGTATTTCTCTAGTTCTGGGCTCTGCCAACTACAATATTCACCTACTTACGCTTCAATTAGTGGAACTCTTCTTTAACTGCATTTGTAGAAGATTTTGCTTTTGCTGCTGAAGTGATGACCTCAGCTTTATGATTGCTCTGGGGGGAGGTGGGAGGGAGAGCGAATTACATGGCCAGCTTGTAGCACTATATAAAAAGGTAAATGAAGTCAATGTTTTGTCAGCAATTTGACTATGGTACTCTGTACCCGAAGCCAAATGCTTGGCAGAACTAAGGGAGTAACTGCATTTTTATAAAGAACAAAAATATCCTAAACAGTAAGTAAATACAGATAAATAGACTCTAGAAGGTATCAAGTCTAATGCTAAGTGTATTAGAGACCTATGAGCAGCCCCATGGCTGTCTGTTGTGGGTTTTCTAGCATGCTTCTCTGAAACTGCCAGTACAGATAACAGATGGAGGCTGGGCTGTGCTCAGGTGCAGCACAAGTTTGTCGAGGATAATGGTTCCTATGTCCACAGTGCCAAAAGAGTGATTATTCTAAGTTATTACAATTGCATCATTCTTTTATAAGGAACTTTAAGGTATCATTTTGAATTCCTCTCCTGCAACAGACATTCACTGTTTATGTTGAAAACACTGCCTGCCTCACTCATGTCTGTCCATGAACAGGGTTGCCATGATGTGTTTCAAGTCAAGAAAAAGAAGTCAAACAAGATTATGTTTTCCTAACAGCCTTTAAAATCACCATCTGTGTGTGCCACCTGAACTGGCAGTTTGCGGTACAGAGAGGGAGAGCCTGCAGTTAATCACGGGAGAAGGCACACCTCAGGGTGCTGCTGTAACCAGGGTGACTGGGGAAATTCAGATCCTCACAACCACTTCATCAGGATTTGTTTCTGTTACTTGCTAATGACTCCAGTCGTAACCTTCTCATAGCCTTCTACAGTCACTGAAGCTTTTGTTTTAATTTATTTTGTTTAGAGCCTTCATCAGCCCGATTTCCCTTGCAGTCCTTTTCCTGTAACTGCAGTGACACCTGGGAGGGCCGAGCCCATCAGCTGTAGTTTGGCCTGCTGTTGAACTTGGCAAGCTAGCATCACATAAAGCCCCAGCAGATGTTTCTGCTTTAATAGCAGCTCTTCCAAACCCTTGGCCAGACATAAATCCAAAATAGATCCAGAAAAGAGACAAGCAATGCCACCATCATGGCTCTTAAAATTAGGAGGCAGAACCAGCATTTTCTGCAGGAGCCTGAGAGACCATTAGCAGCAGAAGGTGCTGTGAAGCGTTCCCATAAATTACACTGTCAGGTTCTGAGGGCAAGCCACAGCAAATGCAGCACATTTTGCACTGCGTCACCGTTTGCTAGGAAACAGAATCCTAAGACAAATACATGCATTTATGTAGGAGTTTCCAAACTGAGAAGATCACACTTCATAGCAACAAGTACAGGAAGCAGGTGGTTTTATGGCCATTAACACTTTCACATGGACCTACAGTGCTTCCACACCACAGCAATGAATGTTCTAAAAATAAAACAGAAAGGAGATGATCACTGGCAGAAGTTTTCTCAGTACATGCCATGATGGAACTATTTTGTAAAAAGAAAGTTGCCCTAAGAGTGTGTTCACAGCTGACACTGTGCTTTATATGAGAGAGGGTCGATATATACCAGGGTGCCGTGCTAATGCATTTGTTCACTTGATAATGACTAACTACTCTTAACAGAAGCTTAGTCCACTATAAATTGTTGCCATGTAATTTCAAATACAGGAGAAAACAACACTCACAGAAAAAGAATAGTTCTCTACATTCAAAATAATGTGAAGCACTCAAGCAGATGAAAACTTCCATCACATTCTTCTCTGACATTAAGGGAGACTTGGAGTAGAAGTAAATTACCCAGCAAAAGGGGTTCTTTTTGTAGGATTGAAGGTTATTACATGTTCTCCTACTTCCCCTAGCGTCTACCATTCAAGCTCAGAGCTGTGTGCAAAGGATGCCATTTTGCAGATCTGTGGCTGCTAGGGTCTCTTGCTGAGGCTGAGACAGCAGGAGACAGCCTCCCTCCATTGAACAAGCCTTGTGGTGGTGGAAGATCTGGGTCACCAAGGGAAGAGCTGCACATGGAGGTGAGCAGATTTCACAGCTTCTGCAGTGATGTCCCATGGGATGATGACAGCATGTTTATAGATGATACAGAACTGTGAGGAGTAGCTGATACATCAGTGACACCTATTGTGGAGATTCAGGCAAATGGGAATCACTTGGAGAGGAATAACCCCATGCACCAGTACATACTATTATTAGACCATTATTTTTACTGAAGAAAAAAATCTTTTTTACCATGAAGGTGGTTGAACACTGGAACTGGTTGCCCAGAGAGGCATCCATGTAGATGCTCAAAACTCAACTGTACAAGGTCTAAAGCATCATGCTTTGAGCAAGGGGGCTGGATTCAGTGATGTCAAGAGTTCCCTTCCAACCGTAATCAATTTGTGATTCTGCAGTTACTGAAAACTGTGTAACATGATTTGTCTTTGTTAAAGACACTGTGTAACAAAAATAATTTTCTGTAGACAATCAACACAGTTAGAGCATCACCAAGTCACAGAAGGAACTTATCTGAATATTCTCCAGGAAACCCACAACTTCACATACTAAAACGAAAAGCTTTTAAGTTCAGTGGAATCACAACTCTGCCTGGAACCTGCTTGTGCGAAAGAAGCACCCAACCGTGCACAAGTGTTGGTGAAGCCAACAAAAGATAACCTCAAATTTACAGATAAGCAAAGTACCTAAAACATAGGGCTTGGATACAAAGTCTGAAATTATAGTTTTATCCCAAACTGTACATTTTCAGTTTCAAAGATGGCACAAAAGCATTTTATCTACATTTCTTTTTATATAACCTTATTCGACTGCCCAAAGCAGTCAAGCTTACGTGAAAAAAAAATAGTGGTTTTGCCCAATGAAAACTTTATTTTTTCCTTTTTGCTACTGCTGATTTCACTCAAAACCACCACTTTGGGGAATTTAACCTATGAAGGCTTTGGCAAACCATTCAGTACATGCGGTCAAGCCTGAGGTTCATAGTAAAAGTTCAGCACAACACCACGACTCTACAAATAAATGTACAGATCCCCAATGCTAGCCACTATACCCACCAGACATATTTTATTAAGTACCTTTTATACATGACTCAGAAACCAGCTTGATCTTACACCAGTAAAATGAAAACCAACAGACCAGTGTTCAGAGACTAAGATACATTTGTTGTTCTTACTTCCAAACCACATCCACTTCAAGGCAGGCTTTTTCAAAGAAATGAAGGCTCCAGCTGTCACTGGAGAAAGCAAATGGCTAGGAGGAGTCGCTCAATGCAATGCCTCCTGCACCACAGGCTGCAGCCTGCCCGCCCTCCTTCTCCCAGACTGATTTAGTAAATTTACATGTAAATGTATCTTGTGGTTAGACTGGAACAGACTGGATCTCCAGATAGGAACTAACTTTTGCTTTCTTTTTACCAAGACAAACTTTTATTATCATCATGAGATAATGACAAAGTGAAAAAGCCTCACAATCTATCTTAAAGACACATGTAACTGTTGAATGCGTCTCTAGTCCCTTCACATGTAGGCTTTTTATATTTTCTCTAATTGTTAATAACCTGTGATAATAAAAATGACGTGAGTCATAATTATGTTATTCCTGTATAACTTTAGACCAGGTCCTACTATTAAACTGCTAGACTGGCTGTATTTAACATTACCACTGATGAGCCTGCTGTAACATCGAACCCTGTAGAATAAATGCCACGGAAGATTTAAGGAAATGAAACAGAGTGGCACAACATACAAGGTTAAAAAATGCAAAACCTTTCATCAGAAAGTTAGATGAAAATGGCCTAGATTCTGAGCTGTGGATTTGCCAAATGTATGGACAATGAAGCTTGCACACTCATACAAAATAGTCCTTAATAACCGAAATAAAATTGGGTTTACTGTCTGTAAATCTTTGACCATCCTTGAGTTATCGATACTAAAACCTGGTAATTCTTAAATTAAATTTAATCATCTTGCTTATTTTAGTTACTTAAATAGATCTTGTTCTGAAAGTTTTGTCATAAGAGATTTTTAAAATTTCTGAATTTCTGAAGTTTTAAACTGCAAAAGAAGTTCTCCTATAGGAGACTACCACATTTCCAGACAGTTGTCCGTCATTATCTACTAGTCCAAGGATACCAAAGTGGATGTCACGCACATATATTTTCCAAGATATTATTTTGTCATCTTCTGATCTCTATTCTTTATTAAGAAGTTGCTAGTAAAACTGATTGATGGGTAATCTTATTGTACCAGGAGGACTTGTCATTCAATTCTTTGACCTTGTCTTCACACAAACAGTTGAGTGTCTTTGAAATCTGTTTACTTCAGAATTTACAAGAGTATTAATGACAGGATGTCAGCACTTCTCAGGTTTGAAAAGATCTAATAATAGTAAATGAGTCTGGACGGTAGGGTCATCCGTAATGTACTCTAAGAAAGAGAGACAAATTTCATTATTCCACCTTATGACTAAAGACAAGGCAATTCTTAAACTACTTTTTATTCTTTGTGGGGGTTTTTTTATTGAAGAACATTATTTTTTGAGGCCAACACAGACCACATTATGTGAGAACAAGAAAGGTACACCATCAAAAAAAAAGAACTTAATTTGACAGTCGCAACACCCTTTCCAGAAACAGCTACAGAATCTAAAAAGCTTAGTCATGTTATTGAACAAGCTTTGGATAATTTTGAGAAGCAGTCTGCATGACTCAAAGGTGTTTTACTCTCTCATCATTATGTTCAATGCATAAAAATGGGCTACTTGTCCCTCTGTCACTAACAAGGGGCCTGCATTCCTGCACTTCAAATTCATGAAAGCGAGACATCTAGATTTAAGAAGGGGGATGGAGGAAGGAAATCTTTTCTGGTAGCAATAGTTTCCTTCCTTCATTAGCAGTATCACATTAAAAAAAATTACATATGGCAATAATTTGCTCTTGTGTTTACTAAAGATCCTTTACTGCATAACTGTCTCAGGAGGAAAAGTCATCTTTTGTTCCAACTCCTTCCAATATAGTTGTACTCTCCTTATTTACCTGCTCACAAATTCATCTACCCTACATCATGAGATTAGTAAGAATAATAAAAAATATGATAATCAGATGACCCATCAAATCCCAGAGAAACTGTCCTCCAACATCACTGCCATGTCTCCAGGAACTGACTAATCTAGCAGAACAACGAACAGTCACGTCACACCTGTATTTGCATTGGCTGCATGTGGCTTATTCAGCAGCTATGTGTGGACAGCATTTTGATTAGCACTTAAAGTTTCTCTTTTATTTTTGATCTGTCTCAGATTCTCCTAACATCTCACTTATTTTACACAGATAAATAAACGTGCATTCAACACACATGGGCTTCAGATTCCTGAAATTTTCTCAAGTGTTACAAAAGCTGAGGGAAACTTCTGGTTTTGCCTCAGGAAAGCATCCAAATAGAACAAAGTTGATACCTGTTCCTTCTAAAGACACTGAAGGATGTAAAAGTGAAGGATATTACCATATGATCAAAGAAGTTGTAAATAATTATAAAAGTAGTAAAATATGAAGTAGCTTTGAGTCACTTATTCTGTTAAGAATGCAAATTATAGGTAGGGGATATTAGCTGATGGATTGATAAGAAATTTCAAGACATTCCAAACCATTAAGTTATTCACACTGATATTCAAAATGCAATTACTTTCAAACCATATGATAGACTTGGATTAATGGAATGAATATTTTATGAGCAACCCATGAATCATGCCTACTTATTATTAAGAGGTTTTGGTTACTTACCATTTCAGCTCTGTGGCTTTATTAAAAGCAAACAAAAAAAATAACACCACATTCAGACTCACATCTTTACACACATACTGTCAAGAGAAAAGAAGAAAACATGTCAAATTTTCAATGGACTATCTTATATCTTAAAGAAAATACAGCCTGAGCTCCAGGTATTGTACATAGATTTTCAGGCTTCAATTTTATGCTTTGCAGTTATCTCTTCAAATCTTTAGGTAAAGATTTTGGGGAAACAAGTTGCCTTTGTTAGCAAATGTGTCAAATGGCATAGAAGAATGTGGGAGGGAATTAGTTCTGCTGTTCCCCTACCCCTTCAGCAGCATACAGGCAAAGACAGAGGTATAATGAAACAGAAATGGAGCAGGGTCATCCATGCCTTGAAGTTGTAATGAATAAACAATACTGCCAAGTATATGATAAATAGAAACATCTGTGATTTCATCATTTGAAGATCTAACATCCTGAAGAAGAAAAGCTGATCTGCTATCTTCTGCTGCCCACCCCATCACTACTTGTTGTTTCCTGTAAGCCTCTCCTCCCAGCAGAGCAAAATCTGCCTTTGGAGATGGCTGACCTTTACTAATTGCATCTCAAATTATTATCACAGCACCAATTGCACATAGAATCTTTCTTTTACACCTACCCTTTCTTTGCCTTCGCCGTTAGAACAGCATTGGGGTTTTTTTTTGCTATTTCATCTTCTCATGTCATTCTTATCTTCTGTCAGTGTGAACACAAGACTGTAGCATCAGCAAGGAACAAGAAATGCATTATTCCTTATTTTGAAAGCAGGACATACTAGGCACAGATTTCATCTATATTGCAGGTAGAGCATCACTAACAGTACTGATAGCAATGTCAAGCATCCTTGGCACAGAGACAAGAAGGCCTATTTGTTTTTGCTTTGGAATTTTCTATTATCAATTTACTGTCCCATCACAGAGAAAACAAATGCCTTAAATGTCAGGTATGCTGGGCTGCAGGCAACTGGTCCCAAAAATTTTGCGTAATTGGACCTCTGTCAGAATATTTCAAATGTTACTAATTGAAAACAACATACCTGCAATGTAGCTCCACAGCTTAGATGTGAAACATTGCCCCATGAACTTGCAGACCAAATAGTCCATACCCACTACTTGTGAACTGCTATATAGGGAGCTTACAGATACCTCTCACAGCTATTGCTAAGTATTCAACAGTTTTGATACTCTGCCATCAATTATGGAGAGAAAAATACAACAGATGGCTGGATAACTGTTCATCTAAACATACAGCAGTCTGATGATTTAGCTGCATCATCTCCATTTACTTAGTTTGGATTTAGCCTATCCTCTCGGAACTCACTTGCCACCCTTACCACCTTAAGTTTCTGTTATAATAGAGAAAACAAGAAGTTCTAAGAATTATGAGACAAAATGCATTTCCTGAAGATGCTAAATATTCTACAAAGATATATATACAGGAAAGGAAGAGATGCTGAGAAGCAGAGAACAGTCCATCCTCTAAGTCACCAATAAAAAGGCACCTAAGTAAATCACTTGGAATCAATCCCTGCATTATCTGTGTATATAAGCACTAAAATCATCTCGATGCACAAGAATATCACAGAACATTACATTATTTATGCAGACAAATTGGTCTTCTGTTTGTAAATTATCTGAAATATCAATGATAGATGTCTCAGACTATTTGTAAAGTAGTTGTTAGCTCTGACAGGGCATAAAGTAACATGATGAGTTCATTCTTGCCTGATCAACTGGCGACTTTAGAATAAGACTTCTCTCCTAAGCATTTGCAATTATAAACTCCAATTGCCATCCTCAAGTATTCTTTAATGTATAGTTAAAACATACTGATTTGGCAAATCCTGCCATTTGCTGAAGTCTGTTTGTAAAAAATGAACACAGGACAGGTCTAAACAGCATTGAAATAAATGAATTCTCAAATATGAGCTAATATTCCCAGAAAAAAATTACACTGTTGTGTTGCTCCACTCAAGCAGCATGAGAGATTCAATTACTCTTGTGACTTCTTTGGATGTTTTGCGTCCCAGCAAGGTCTTGGTTTGCCAGCTCACTGGCATATGCCTCCTGCCTGTACCAAACTCAATCACAACCTCAAACACACTCAAATACAGAGAAGACTTCCAAGGGAAAATTAATGGCCATAGTCACTCCTCTGAGTTTCACTCTTGCTAGTTCCACAATGGTATTTTTTGGCTTGTCAATTAATCCTTGGTGCGAGAGGAAGGCTACCATTCTTGCCGTTGGTTTTGCTACCATGCTCTGCATTGCAGGCAATATTGTCCATCAAATCACACCATCCACAAAACAAAATGATGACAGCTCCTAAGGTCAGAATAAGCACCTGCAAACAGAGCAGACTCGGAATGCTTGGTCCAGTCTGCTCCTAGAAAAAAAGTTCTGAACAACAGTGATATAAAAAATGTAATTAGCTCTACATGCAATAAAGAACACGGTAACATCTACTAGCAGTGTTGATTATGTTTAAATGCCACACTGTGAATCCTAAGTACACATAGGAGGTTGGCAGAGCTTGCAGAAGATCTACTGACAGAAGCCCTTCTCAGTCACAGAGGTTTATCACAGGAGCCAGAGCTCCTGGTCACTTTGAGCTCCAGAGGAAAGACACTTGCTCATCCAGAGCCAAGTAAATATTCCAGCATTATTCTTCCATTCTACCAGCTACCACTATCCCTGCTGATAAAGAAGAACAATACTTTATAACCTAACAATTCATTATCTAAAGAGTTCTTCAAAATGTAAATGTTATTTTCCCATCGTCATTCAATATAGAAACTTTTGTAAATATATTATTTAATCCTGAAATTTGCTTATCCAAGTGGCTAAGAATCATTTCAATTGAGAACATATTCCCATTTAAAGTAAAAGTTATTTATTTCCATAATCAAAAATCATTGTTTCTTCATCCCAGCAACTTGAGTCCAACTCAACAGAAGTGTGCAGGGGGAGCAGTTCAAAAGGTTTCTTAGTTCACCTGATGAACCCCTCGCAACAGATCTTTCTACCCTAAATTTAACAAGGCCACTCAATTAATCCCCATACATGGCATATGCACTAAATAATATGTGCCCTTTTGCTCAAGTACTCCCCAAACTCACTGCTCCTCTCTGAAACTAATAGTGACTGAACAGAACTGTAAGACACACGAGTCACACAAGTCACGTGTACTGCACTTATTGGAGATGCATTTGTTGGAGATGCATTGGAGATGCAAAACTGTGCCTGTCCCAAAGACCTAACCACAGAATGAGCACTTCTTCTTTGGTCTACACTTCGGCCTTTCTGGCAATGTTTTGCCACATGGAAACATCCTAAATTCAATAATAACCTCGGGATTACTTGCTGTAATGTATTCTGAAATGTTCCAGATTTCATAAAAAATTGATTTCACTACAGAAAATTACACGTCATCAGTCACTATGACAAGCACTTCTTGGCTTCTCTTCTTCACCTGCATTTGGAGAGTGTTTGCATTTGCCTGAAAATGTTTTTAAGTGGTAATGGTTGTAACAACGTAACAGTCATATAAATCAAGCTCCAACTCTGGTCCTGCAAGAATTGCCATGCACGATGCTCACAACCTCCAGTAACTGCAGTGGGCTTCTCTTAATAATAAAGTCATTTATCAAGGACTTTTCTTAAAATGATAATTCATGTTAAGGTCAGTGATAATGGGATCTGATTTCAGTGTTCTACCTTCATAATGGAGCTAACATCTGTTTACAATATCAAATTAATTTACAACTTTGCACGGGGATCCAGAAGAGCTGTTTACTATACTGGATGGGATAAAACCATGAGGTAATGCTGTACCTCAGAACAAATGAGTCTGGTGGAAATTGTTCATTCTTTCAAATTTAAAAGATGTAGGATATTTAAAGTAAAAATAGAAATTGAAAGTGCAGTAGGGCAGAAATGTGAACATATGCAACGCATGAAAAATCTAAATGAAGCTTCTTAATTTGAGTATAAAACACAATTAGCAGTCAGGGTTCCAATTTCCCGCCACAGTGCCTGTAACTGTTTATCTCTTGTATATAACTACTGTAAAAATAACTTTCTTCTCAGCAAACGTTTTTCAGTCTTCCATCCTTCCATTACTGAATTGTGGATCTAAACATACATTTTGAGCATACCTGTAATCCACAATGAAGGAAGCACCTCACAGAATCAAAAACTAGCTTTCTGTATAAAAAATGATAGGTCCTGCGGGCAGGCAGAACAGCTGCTGACTGTTGGATTACTGGTGAACTGTTAACCTCTACAGAGCATTAATTCAGGCATCCCATCCACATCAAACACCACAGGGCACCCAGTCTGCTCTGCCGTGCCCATCTCCAGTGTGGGTAAGGCAGTTACAGGGATGAAAACCCCCGAATCCTTCACCTCTCCCAAATTCCCATCAGATCCTGCTGTAGATTATTCTTCTTTGTGATTAAGATGTCACGTTATTTTCCATTCTGAGTTTATACTCCTCTGCAGACAACTGTCATGCCACATAAACCACCACATCAGTATGAACAAGACCAAAGGCACAGACACAAGTTCTGATTTATTGTACAAACTTCTACGGAAGTAGGAAATAAACTCTAATGCCAGGTACACTAATGTACTTGTGAAGCCTATTAACATTCTTCCTGTGTTTTCCAAATTACCACTTTCAAGAGGTCACAACAGTAATCAGAATAAATCTGACACTCAAAAAAGAGCCATAATACTAACAATATACAATTTACCATCAAGATGTCAGAACAGATAGAAGTGTTTATTTTAGGCATGGTCATAAAAGGGAGTTCTCCAGAAGGAAGATAAAATTTACCACATACTGAAAGGATAATAACATCTGATAATATATCAGATGCATTAAATAATTATAGATCAGCATACCAGTATTGATCTGCCTAATTTAAGAAATCCTCTAACCACTTAAATATAAGCAATATTACCTGTATGTGTGAAATATTTCAGGCTTTAAGTAAATAAAGTAGTACATTAAGTACATAAAGTAGTCCTAATTAGCAAAAAATATTTTCTGCTAACATCAATTTTTCATTAGAATCACAACAAACAAATAACCCACACAGAAATCAAAAAAAAAGGAGCTGCAAATTTCTTCGAAAGAAGCCTTCTTCATTTAAATGCCAAGGCAGGTGGATTACACCTCTGTCATCCCTAACATATGTTTGTTTATACATTTATTAACCTCCAGTAATGTAGATTTTATAACCTCCTCAGGAAAATTTATCCAAATGGCCTATCATTTTATAAAGTTTTCCCTAATTTCTAATGTGTTTTCTTTGACAACATGTAAGCCTGTTAGTCATCATCCAGCACTAGGCATTTGGAGACTGCACTCTCTTTGCTGACATTCTTTAGTACACTTGAAAACTGCTAACACATCGCTCACTGACGTCTCTAAAATAAACAACCCACATTCTTCTAGTCTTTACTGTAGGTCACATTTTAGACCCCACTTCATCCCTGATGCTATTCTCTAAACTCGCTCCCATCTGATGCCCTACAAAGTTGAACAGAACAAAAGGATTAATTTGTCTCTTTTGCAAGTAAACTCAGATATACATCTATTCCAGTGTGAAGTTTGGCTATTCTGCATCACCAAAACAGGACTGAAGTTCAGTTAGAGGTCCATTTTAATACACAGATTTTATTTCTGTAAAATTTTCACTTAATCAGTAGCTGTGAAGCTGTCAATTCCTGTTGAAGTGCAATAGTCTGCACATATACCTAGTAATTGATCTCTTCTTTTTTCTGAACATTTCCTCAGTTTGCAAAAGTCATTTTCCATTCCAGTTTTGCCTTCCAACATGCTTACAACCCCTTCAGACTCCATGATGTCTACAAATTTAATATATACAATGCCTACACCATCAACCAGATCATTAATAAAAAATGATTCACCCCAAAGACACATATCTCTAGAGAATGAGCATTCATTTCAATTTTCTGCTTTGCAGTGAAGAAGTAATGCCTCTTTCTAAGAAAGTCTTCAGACCAGCTCTCCACCGCCTTTGTAGTAGCTTCATTTGATTATCAACCCCTAGATGTTGGGATTTTTTTCAGGAGGCCATCAAAATCTTTGGACAAAAATAAAGAACTGGATACTCCAAAACTATTTCAGGAAAATGACGGAGTAAAAGAATAAAAGTAGATGACATTTACTGAGCTAATACTGATAATCCTATCATCCTACATGCCAAGTTTCCATTGACTTCAGTGCAGAGTATTGGAATGCTAACAGTTCACATTATAATTCTGGCACTGAATTTACAAGAGAGATGTGGTACACAACTGCAAAGGAGATGATTTACTTCAGTCCTTTGCATGCTAACCACAGAAAGAGAAATTAAAAACTGTAGCATCTGTGAAGAATATATGTTTTCTAGACACTAATTTAAGTAGGCCTCATGACTAGAACTATTTCTGGTGGAGAAATCTGATGGTGAATTATAGAGTTACCATTCGTAACAAGTATAATCCCTTGTACTGTTGAGCTCAGGAGATTTCACATTTGGGACTGCAGCGCAATCCAGCTCCATATGCAGGAGAGCCTTGTGCCCATGGCCAAAAGAACTGCAGTCTTGGACATTCAGAAGCCAGTTCTGAATATGATCAGGCTGAGTGAGAGTATCTACATGAGCTAAACTTCCATAGTTCACATTGCAAATGCATCACTTCTTTTGTGCTGGCTTTATTCAAAATAACTATTCACATTTATTTGTCTCTGTCAATGCTTATAGGATGTGTTAACAGAAGAAATCGCAAGACATTTGTAAAAAAAAAAAAAAAAAAAATACAGAGAACAGATGTCATTCATCCTAAAACTAAACAGAATGACCTAATATGAAGGCAAACCTGAAAAGCTGAATCCATATAGCTTGGAAAAGAATGAGAGTTAGAGGATTTTGACAGAGTAAATACAACAATGCCAGCTAGTATAGCGTGCCAACTATTTAACAAAAGCAAACAGCCTCCAATGTTGACATATTTAGGCCTCATTAAACCCAAAATACCAAAGCTTTTCCATATTTAAAGCAGAGCTGGTTTATTCCGCATTGAAAAGGCATCTTCTCTCATTTTATCTTTACTGGGAGTTTCCCAGGTTTCCACAGTGCCATCAGCACATGCTGAAAATTAGAAAGCTTAACAATTCTAAATACTTCTTAAGTTTCACATCTTTGTATACATGTGGGCAGGATGTGGGATATACATCTCACAACTAAAGGGAAAAGAAACACTGTTTCATGTGACATGATGGAAATTTAAAACTGATTTCTAAGAAGCTGCTTCATGATGCGAATTTAGGAAAAGGCAATGTTCTTTTTCTTTCCTATATCTTTAAGTGGGTAATTGTGACAATGCAAACCTAAAACTTGTCTCAACAGCACAACTGCTTTATACTTGATAATGTTGCACCATATCCAGAAATGCAAACTAATCCAAGACATTGATAGAAACTAAATTTTATAAATGACACCGCAAGGAAATATTTCTATAGAGCATCTTATGCTTACCTTCTCATATGAGAGAACACTGCACAGCGAAACACTTTTTTGAAAATAAAATATCAAATATATACATATAATAATGCATATAATTATGTCACCTCTGGCTATGACCCAAGAGGAAACAGCTGGAAACAGATAACAACTACCTAGAACATATGAACAAATGACTACCCAAGTGACAACTACATTTGTGAAATAATACAAACTCAGATCTATCACATGGCAATAGAGGCACAGTTTTAAATTCCTGATCACCCCTGTAATAAGCTTCCCCGCTATATCTACACACCAGAGGATGCATTCTGCTTGATCTATAATGTCTGAAACAAGTCTTAGATACACATATTTAATGGAATCATAGAAAGGTTTGGACCAGAAGGAACCTCTAAATGTCATCTAGTCCAACTCCCCTGCAGTGAGCAGGGACATCCTCAACTAGAGCGGGTTACTCAGAGCCTCATCAAGCCTCACCTTGAATACCTCCAGGGATGGGGCCTCAACTACCTCCCTGGGCAACCTGTTCCAGTGCTCCAACACCCTCATAATAAAGAACTTGTTTCTAACATCCAATCTAACTCAACTCTTCCCTAGTTTAAAACCATTGCCCCTCGCCCTGTCACTAAAGGTCTTTGTAAACAGTCTCTTTCCCACCTTCTTGTAGGCCCCCTCCTGGTCACTATTAGGTATCCCAGAGCCTTCTCTTCTCCAGGCTGAACAACCCCAGCTCCCTCAGCCTGTCTTCATAAGAGAGGTGTTTCAGACCTCTGATCACTTTTGTGGCTCTCCACTGGACCCACTCCATCAGGTCCATGTTCTTCCTGTGCTGAGGGCTCCAGAACTGGATGCAGGGCTCCAGGTGAGGTATCACCAGAGCACAGTGGCAGAATGACCTCTCTCCATCTGCTGGCCATGCTTCTTTTGATGCAGCCCAGGATGCAACTGGCCTTCTGGGCTGCAAGCACACACTGACTGCTCATGTCCAGCTTCTCATCTACCAGCACCCCCAAGTCCTTTTCTGCAGGGCTGCTTTCTATCACCTCCTCCCACAGCCTGTATTGATAGTGGGGATTGTTCCAGCCCAGGTGTAGGATCCTGCACTTGGTCTTGATGAACATCATGAAGTTCACCTGGGCCCACCTCTCCAGCTTGTCCAGGTCCCTCTGGATGACATCCTGTCTCTCTGGCATATTGACAGCACCACTCAGCTTGGTATCATCTGCAAACTTGCTGATGGTGCACTCAATCCCACTGTCTATGTCATTCATAAAAATATTAAACAATATAGGTCCCAGTATGAACCCCCGAGGGACACAACTTGTCACTGCTCTCCATATGGACTTTGAGCTATTGACCAATACCCTCTGGACACAACCATCCAACCAATTCCTTATCCACTGAATGGTCCACCCATCAAATCTATATCTCTTCAACTTGGTGAGTAGGATGTCATTGGGGACCATTCTGTCCCCCTGAAATTACCAAGATTACAATTACTGAGATTTTATAATTTCCTTTCTGAACATTTCATAATCTGTCTCCCTAAGGAAGCATAATCACATATTTTTTTCTTCCATTTCCTTTCCCCATCAAAACCAGCTTTTGGACACAGATTTCCCAGGAAGACCTAAGAAATCCTGAACTTTCCTAAATGTTATGAGTAGCAATAACTGCATAAAAAATACAGACCCAATTAGCATCTCCACTGAGAGCAAGGCAAATGGAAGAGGCTATCAAGGGGTCTGGCAGACAGCAGCTAGCTGGCTTGCTAGCAGTCACATGGCTCATGATCAGCCACAGCAAGTACTGCCTCTTGCTCTTCCAAGAAGCACATGGAGCTCACCAAGGGATACTGCAGGAGTCAAAGACAAAGGTCAGGAGAACATAGCAAGGAAGTTTGCTATTACAGTGGATAGAAGAAGAATCCATAAACAAAGTGTTCTGGGATTCTACTACCAGAGCTACATCCATGTGAATATGTTGTGCATAACTACACAGTGCAGAGATTTACTAGAATAAAAAGTAGAATGACTTAAGATATGGGGAGAAACGTCCATGGCCTTTCTGTACAGCGAGAGGGGTTATCTGATGTCCCACTCATACACAGCAGGCTATAACCACAAATAGCAGAATCTGAGTGTTCTCTTCTTGTTTATGATCTCCCCAAAATACATTAAAATCCAGAAATAAGTAGTTTAGTCATCTCTTTCAAAAAATATGTATTTCACCTAACACTAAAAACATCCTTTTAAACCAAAATACTAATTTTAAACCAAAATATTTATATACTATTTTGCTGAGTACCACATGAAATCCCGTAAGAAAAAAACAAACAAACCCCTCCAAACCAAACAAAAAAACCCAAACAAACAAAAGAAAAAGCCATGCTTATGAACAATTTCTAAAAAATTAATTTTACTTTTCTTTATATTTTTAAATCTAGTCCAGAATACCCCAGTATGATGGATCTTCTGTACATGTTAGTTAGTGTGGTACATTGAATATACTAAGCTCCTTTAGGGTAATTCAATGTTACATCATCCATCTGTCAAAGTGGTTCGTTTTTATTATTAATTTGCAAAGTGAGTCAACCTACCTATACACACTTTAATTACTGAGATTGTATCATTTCCTTTCTGAACATTTCATAATCTTTCTTACCTTACAATGACACCTCTCACAGGTAGGCAGGAAACCTTTTTCTGTATATAAAAGTTATAGAAAAGGTTTATAAAATTGCCGTGGTTTGAATTAGAATGAAAATACGGATGAAATAAGACTTGCCAAGGTTTTTCTCAAAAAAAAAGCCCAAACAACAAAAAAGAGAGAAGGAGCAACACTCCAGAAAAGAGAAAAGCCTCATGGTAGGTTCAAATTGATCCTACACTGCCTACAGGACCATCTTGTTTCTTCTGAGATAGGTGTTTGCCTGTCTATACATGGCTCCCTCTCCTTTCAGGGAGGAAATTTCCAGTTATAAACTAGAAAGGCTTGTAAAGGTATTCTTGTTGAAAACAGTACATTCCTGTAAAAAGTTTACATTTCAGTAAATGTACATTCTAAATAAAGGACTGTCAGGCAATTTCAGACTGACCCTCATTTTAAGTTCTTAATGAAAGCTGGTGAAACCACAGAACCAAGAAGAGAGCACAAACACATTTTTCCCAGAGTAACTGTTGGAATAGTACTAATAAATTCAAATGGGTAAAATATCCCTGTTTAAGTCTGTAACTCATTATCTTCTTTTAGACCCTTTCACAACAACTGACTGATAATAAGGAAACAAATATGGTTTTAGTTCAATTACTAAAATATTTGAGTTTTAGTATAGTGCTTTTAAACCCACTTATTTATTGTTAACTTCCAAACCTGAAAAATCTTTATTTGTGAGCTTTTTTATTTTAATCACCCTAGCCATCTGCAACACATCTGTTACTTGCTAGTATATAGTAATTAACTTAAATGTGGACTGAGTACTATTCTGCACCAACAGATTAAATTAAAGCACCTGCTTGGTAAGAGACCAACACCTCTTTATGAGCTATAATAGCTGGTCAGGGTAGAGGAGTTAGATTTACTATCCATCCCCTATGCTTATGTAATGTATCTCTACGTAGTAATTGAAAGCAAAGTCTGGGTTTTTTAATGTTCTTCATTCCAATGACAAAATACTGTTTCTTGAGACAGAGCTCTCATATTAAAAGACAGATACTCTGATACTAGTATTTATTTGGGTTTAAACACAAAAAGTGAATATTTCACATTCACTCAGTTATGAATCTTGTATCACTGCAGTTTTTCTGCTGAGTGTGAAGAAAGGGATACATTTCTCTTTGTGATCTTTGCTGGAGAGATAATGTTTAATGATTTCATTAGGAAAGTTCTCAGAATCATAACCAATTCATTAGGTTTTGAAAAATTTCTCAGGATCATGCTGGATCCACGTAACTATCACCATTTGGGAACTTTGTAGGCAGCCTTGAAGTGGCCACACGACTGCAGCCATTAAACTTCCAGGCCAGCTGGATAGGTCTTTAATTGCATACTTAGAACAAGTCAGTTTTGACAATTCTGTTACATTTTAAACAAGACATAACTGAATGCATCATGAATTTCTGGATAATTGCATTTTGTTACCTTAAAGCTCCGTAGCTTCCATAATTAATTCCATTCTTTTTAAAGTCAGCCCAGAAAAGAGTGGCTTTCTGCCAAGAAAGTTTTTTTAATGTTCAAAGACTCATTCTGAGGGACAGCAGGTGCTCTTTGTTTTTATTTTTCAGTGTACTAATGCCAGCGAAGCAGGGCATTCAATTGCCATGTGTCCACAAGCTAATGCTCTCTCTATCTCCATAAAAGAGAGAGATTATTATATCATTCAGAGCAATACCCCAATAAACACAGTAAGGATCAGACTATTAGGTAGGCTGTTTTGGGAAGTTGTTCTCTTGGGGAAACACAGTTCATAGGTGCATGTGAAGAAAGTCTGCTACAGTATTTGTGCATGAAACCTTTCATCACACGTTATATCCTTAGTAAGGATGCTCAGCCTGCTAGTTCTCAGAACACAAAGCATTTCCGTCTGCCTTCCCTGGGCAGTAGGGAGCTCATTAGTATCACCAGCTCACCATCTGTCTCTGAACGAGGAAGAGATGGAATTAATATATGATGTAGAGGGGAAAAAAAAGAAAAAAAAAAAAAAAAAAAAGCTAACAAAAAAATCATTGGGAAGTAGCAGAATGTCATCCAGACAGGCACGGAATGTTTGCTTTGAAATCATCTCTCCTTGTCCGTATAAAACATGGAGAATGGCTTGGGCATGGGTATGAAATGTTCACATAGGTGTTTGTAAAGACTGAATTATGGTAATTTTAACTATGGGATCTTCCAAAATCTACAAAAGAGCATCATTAAATTCATCTGTCCACAGGCAAGTCCTGTGAAACCTTCTTGGCTCTGTACTGCCTGAACTACAGGAGTAGACTGAAGCAGAAATCATTCCTTTCTGGCTTCAAGGCATAACAAGAGAAAAGGTAATGAAAGAGAGCAGTCACTGGGATGGACCAAGCAGCTGTCCTGCAGCACAGACCACATGTGGGGTGGGTGACAGGGGAAAAACAATCTACAAATGGGAAGCATTATGTCTGGTCTGCACACCTGAAATGAGAGCTGTCAGCCAAATGTGGAACAGTCTCCTTCCCATCTCAAGCCTTTACAAGTGATTGGGAGAGGAAGGAAAGACCACCAGAGAAAGCCAGGGAGGGACAGAGTCATTAAGGACAATAGCAGCAATAAAAGAACTGCAGAGGAAGCCTTAAGTCAGATGGTCGCTCTTACACTAATGTACCTAAGCCTTGATTTTCAGAATGGCTGAGCAGTTGCCAATAGGTATTGTCAGACACTACCATTTTTTGGAAAATCAGGTCATTGACAACTGGCTTTAGGGTTTTATTTATTTATTTATTTTAAAGCTTTATTCTGTTAAAAGGAGAAAAAAAAAATGCCTAGCTATGAATGCAAAAAGATGTTAATGGTACGACCTCTGTTTTCTTCTGATCAAGAACTATGTAGATTTTATCCAGTAAACATTACAGGCTGGGAAAATGAGTAATCAAGTTTTTGAAAATACAAAGTGAGTACGTCATCAGGACACAGAGTAAATGCACTTCTGTGCTACTTTCCAGGTCATGAACACTCTCACAGCTCACTCTATCCTCCTTTTGACTATCACATGCAGCTCTGTGGGTCTAACCTACCTTGATATTATGCCATTGTCATATATGCAACTTCTAAGAAACAAATGCAGTTACAAAAGCAGCATACTGCAGTAGCACATCAGCAAAATCAAACTTTAAATCTGAAGGAAAACATGTTAATGAGTCAAATTCAGGTCTGTTTTACAAAGTTATACAGCTGGAGTAGCAACCTTAATTTCACTGGAACTGCCCTAGAAATGCAATGACAGAACCCTTTTTAATAACAGTGTAATGAAGAGATGAGTCCAGATCACAAATGTTATTAGATTTCCTTGAGAAATGGGTATCCAAGTGAGTTATGGGGAAAAAAAAATGTTTATGCAGTTCTAGTGTCAGTGATAGCAGATTATGTGTTTGTATTACATTATATTCTGCTTCTCATGGGAGAATGTATAGCAATAGGATATGGTAACTATTAGATGCAAATCCCCTGCCATAGAATAAAACACAGATACACTAATTCTGAGACAGTAGACAACAAACAGCTATTCATACATCAAGGAACAGAGTGGCTATAACACTGGAATGCATGTGTTCACAGGGTGAGGTATAAAAATTAGAAATCACGTAAATCACAAGTATTTGTAAATAAGAAGACAAAGGGCACATCAGGGCAGGAAATATGACTGTTCTTGTTACAAACAGCTATTGGCTTCTTCTGAAGACTAGGATGAGGTTTATTCATATCACTGCTGTACACTCAATTGTCTCAGTGTTGATGCCTGCCCACAAATAAATAAGTAAATAAATACTGACTTTCATAATATATTCAACAAGTCTCTGAAGATCTGAGATCAATAATCTTAGTGCTGTCCAACTAAATCTCCACACTGCCTTCCTCTAACACAGAACAGTTAAGATTCTCTAAATACAGTAGTCGACCATGACAGCAGAAAAGTACCTAAATCTCTCATAACTGTTCACACACAAAAAGCCGCTCTGTAGTAATTTATAACAACTGACATCCCCAGCATTAGTATTTTGGTTCTGCTAACTAACTGGTCTGTTAGGTAACAAATGCAACATGGAAAATGACGTCTGAAAATGAACAATGATACTTTCAGGCTGCCCCGGACTTTATAATTTGTGATTTCAATTACAATCAACAAAATATGATAGATGGATAATTTTGAAGAAGGTGGTTGTGCTTTTTGAGTAGAGTTGGACTAGATAGATGACCTCCAGAGTTCCCTGTAAAGGCCTGGAAGCCTCCATCCTCCTAAAAAAGTAGATCATGTGCCAACCCAGAACCAAATTCCCAGAGCAATCACTGCTGTTGCAGTATTTTATCTCCAAAGCTGGAAATACAGTAAGACACACAAGAAAGAAGACTGAACTACTGCCAGTCCTGAAGTTAGAAAATGTTCACAAGGAGATTCATGTACAAGTTCATAACATGTTTTGTTTTGATGAACCTCTAGCAAGCAAAAAAATATAGATACACTTGTAGATGATTAATGTATTGCTAACACAGCTGGCATAATTTTTCAACAGAAGAAGGTACTCTCCGCTTTACTGGCATAGTCTTAGTCTCATCTTTTTGTTTGCTGAGCTGTTGCCTTGAAGCACTCTTCAAGCTTTTTTATTTATTTATAATCACTCTAGGCCTCCTAAAGGTTTGGAATCTTGTTTGTTCTAACAAATTGCACTCATAATTAATAAATGTGCTAAACCTGGTGTCAACCTGACCAATGAGGAAAATTTCACTGGGTCCTAGCAGGGAAAAAATTTTCCCTGTTGTGTCCCTTTGAAAAGAAAAAAAAAAAAAAATCTACTTCTGGTTGGGTACAGAGGTACTGAAATTAGATGAATTATGTAGAAACGTTTTAAAACCCCAAAGAAGTTGAAAATGGATAGGATTTTAATTTTAAAGGCAAACGAGGCAAAATCTAAGTTATGATTGGAATCTAATTATGCTCTTGAAGCATATTAAAATAGCAAGTTGAAAACAGGAAATGATTGTCCTAACTTATGTACTGCCCCTCCAAGAAACAAACTTCTTCCTGATCTGGTCTGTGGATAGCCCACTATATTCCTGCTGCTATTTCTTTCTCATGGACATCTGTAACTGCTTTTCTCAGAACTACCTAATACCTACCTATGAGTTTCTTGAAGAAAAGTCAGTATTATCTTCATTTGGTTACCCAGTACCCAGAGCTCTGTTCACACACCAGATGAAAAGCTGACAGATGTGGCTGATACTGCAAAGGCACTAACTAACATAACTGAATCAAAAGCAATGGTGTGTTTTGTAACCTTCTGCTTGATGTGCCTATTTGACAAGGTAAGCCTATCTTCTGTACAGCTTCCTGTATATAATCTCATTTTATATACTGCACCAATTGCTGCACAAAGAAAGCTGATTTCAAGCTAGTGCATAATCACAGTGGAAGCTCTCAGACTTCATCAGAAGTAACCCACCAAGATCTATACCTTGTAATATTTGGGCTTCATAAAATCAATGGTAAATTAGGAACATCCATAGGTGCTAGCAGGCTAACATGCAGAAGGGCAGAAGTGCATTGAAAAGGAAACTTCCTAGTGGTAAACTGATGTAAATGAGGTTTTCAGTGTTAATGGAGTGAACTGTGAAGTCCTCAAAGAAAAAAATGCCAGGTTAGCATGAGTGGTTTCACCGCTGATAATTTTAGTAGACCTGTGCCAGCCAACCATTTGTCCGTTCAAAATGCAATGCAACGCTTGAAAGGAAAGTAACACCCAGTGTTTTCGGGGTAAGGAGACATGCACAAATTTCCTACTCTCATAGTAACAATGACTCTGATTTCTAGGGTGAAGAATAAGGAAATATAAGATGAAAACTGAGCACTCCTTATCAGCAGTGCTAAAAGCCCAACATTATTCTTGGCTGTTAAACTTCTTAGGATTTTCACCAAACACAGTGTAATAACTAGTCATCACTTTGGATTCTAAAATACAAGGACATACATGTGTTAAATACTAACTTATCCATTACTAATATATTATTTAATTGTAAATAACTTATTATATTTATTAGGTGGACTTTAGACTGGGCTTCCAGTGGTAACTGTATTTGTTACTAGAGAGAGAGTCATGTTCCACACCTGCAGTATAATATTCTTCAGAAGAATGGGTATTGATTCAGTCTAACAGTGGTTATCTAATTGTGGCTATAGGAATTACGGTGCTGTTTTCAGTATGGACTGTAAGTAAATGAAGAATGTGCCTGTGATAAAAAATACAACCAATAATGCTATTAGATTACACACAGTGCTTTAGAAGCTTGTCTGGAGAATTCCCTCAAGTGAAGGTGGAGATAATATTAAAACCAGAGAATCCTAACAGCTGCCATAAGGGAATTATCTGGTACACTATCCTGTTCTGATAACCTTGCACCCCATGGACAACCAGGTACATGAAACCACCCTCTGGGGAAAGATATTCTTTGTTTCTCTTCTATGTTATTTTGTAAAAGCCTAAGGTGACAATTTATTATTTGCTGTTCTACCTTTTTTCCTCCTTCTTAACCACTAAGCCTCTGTGATTTCACTTGCCATTGACGATGCTTAGCTCAGGGCCATAGAAATGAAATTCTTTAAGGAATCCCTTCACCTGGAATTTCCGTTCATTAAAGGTATGCCTTTCCTGGGAAAGTCACTGTGAGTTACTGACTTCCTAGTCACGCTAATGTACACACACTGTGCATCGCCTCAAGCTCCACAGCAATACCTTGAGTCAAAATAGACTATTGGGTCTGACAGCACTGTTTAGATATCAGTACAAGTATTGCCTTACTCCACATGAAAGGTATAGGGTCCCCAGCTCTAAATTACCTGTTTCTAAACAGAAAGGTAGATGAGTAATGCAGTATCTCCATACACCCCAGAATACATATATTATAACAGTGTGAAACAGAAATGTTATACTGTCTTTCTACCAGTGTTATTCAGCATAGTCTGCCCCTGCTAAGAATAAATCTCTGCTCCAGTAACCCAGAAAGTGGAGCACACACTACGCTTTAGCCCTACAGCTAGTTATCCCATATGGCATTTACCCTGGCTTGTGTTTAATCTCTTTACTAGTATGCTATATGCACTAATGAAACAGGGTAGTGAAAGCAGGACAGATGTGACAGGAAATAGTAAAGAACAGAAAAGAAAACATCAAGAAACTACATGTAAGAAAGGAACAAAATTTTAAGAAAAAATTACTCCACTGTACAGAAGTTGTGAAGGTTGCTGCAAGCTGGTGAGAATCCACTTTGAAATTCCTTCTTATATTAACTTTCTCAGCAGCTTTAAACATTTTTCCATTATAATCTTATGGCTAATATATTATAACTATTTTGAATTGCCTGAAAATCATGAATCAATTAGCCACAAAGAAGATCTGTTCAATTTAATGTTCCTGTCACTTACTGCCTCAGTGTTGCAATGTTCCCCCCTTTGCAGCCTTTACTTCTCTGTCTCTCCTCGCATCACCTTGTTGTAATGCCTTTAATATAAAAGATGGCCTTCATTCTCATGTACTATTTAAATTCATCATGTCTGACCTCTTCAAATGCAATGAATGCATAATTAATTTTCATTATATATTTAGAATACTTCCTCTCTTCTTGCCACTTCAAGCTTCCTTTAGCTTTCAACAGCTATCATGTTATATTTTATATTCCTTGAAAAATTATTTTTTGCTGTCTTAAAATTTCACTTCGCATACAATTTGAGCTTTGGTACATGCACACAGCACAAACCTGACCAGAACCTGATGCAAGAATCACTGGAACTCAATGGGCATGTGGGGTAATGCCTTAGCTTTCCATGAGACAGCAATGCAGCTAATTTATTGCACTTCAAGACAAAGGATAAGATGTTTGCCACCATGAGATCCTTGTCCTATCTCTTGGGGTAGAGACCCAATAAGCTGGCACACCAAACGGCTGAAGGAGGGAATCTTGTGAAGATAAGACCATTCTGTTTCGGCTAAACCAAAAAAAGCAAGCAGCTCTTACATAAATTTTGAAGGCTATAGTGTCTGAGCAAAGACCTTGGCCTAGTTAACAACAAAGTGAGTATTTAAGTGTACACCCCTAAATATGACAATGGGCCTAACAGAGTACACAGTAGACATACATGACTATCTTTCTCAACTGTCCACTCAAATCATGCTAGATGTCCCTTAGAAGGCAGGGACAGATGGGATCAGGATATAAAAAATCGGAAGGGGAATACCTCTCTGGAGGCAAGCGTTTGGGACAAGACTGAAAGTCTAGCAGAGATGGTCAACAGGCTGTACTCCTTTTCCTCCACCCAAGACAGGGACACCTTCTTGGTAAGAACTGCATCTTCACTATATATGGTACACCTTCTCCTTGCATTATTATTATTTATTACTGCTATTACAAAACTTGTGCTTCCAACTGTGTTGGAAGTTACCTGGGAATTAATAACTCAGACTGTATTTTCCTTTTGCAGTTAGCACATTTATCAATGGTAATTCTGATTTGATTGTATCTGTTGCTTTAATTAATCAAATATATCTGGTTTTAATGTTTAAATTGTCTTTGTGCAAGCCCTTAGTGGGGCTCTGAGACAGAACTCTTAAACATACTTTTTAAATTTGCGAAACTGCTCCAGTGCAAGCCCTTGGGGCTCTGGCAGGCAAATGTCACACTCTTAACACGACAGGGTGTTTGGTCCATCACTAAAAACAAAGACTGTATTCATATGGCTGGAAAAAACAGCTCATAAAGTAACCTCTGTTGTGCATCATCTTCCCTGTAATGAGAGGTTTTAAGATTAATATGTAAACTCCTTACTGTTAATACCAAATATTTAAAAAACAGATACAGCACAGAGCTAAAAGTATACATTTATTTATCTCTAAATTGTATCATTACTTCAGCATTTTTCTTCTTCATAGTCATTAGGAATACTCTTACTTCATACTCACACACATTTCCAAAACCCTGGTACACAGACTTTATCTGGATATTGGTTCTCTTGGTAAAGTAAGTTAACAATTCTATGCTGATTACATCTTTGGATGACATTGGGCGAGTAACAGGAATTGATGGAGACAGGGTTCTCAGCCAGAGACTCTAGGAAGGGAAAGCAGCTTGTTCAGTTTTGATTTCAGCACCTTCCATCTCATGAGGACTACTGCTTAAGGGAACTTGCTTTCCACTTCATAGCACTAAAAATAAATAACTTTGCTGAGCAACATCAGGCTTATCTAATTGACCAGATTTTTGAAATGTACTAACAAACAACTAGGCTTGTGGAACTGCAGCACTCAAAGTGACTTCCCATAAAGAACACAGAGGTGGAAGACTTGGCTAGTACACATTTTGTTCTGCTCAGTATTCCTAGTTTGTAGGATAAGTGTAACAGTACACTTCAAGATGTTTTATGATTTGAATCAGCCAACATATTTCTTTTATGACAATTGCATTAACTTTTTCCTGAATTTCTTCTTTTTTTTTTTTTCCCCATTAAATAGTTTTTTAAAAAGCCTTTTAGAATATCTAAAACTATTGCCAAAGGAAAAAAATTTTAAAAATCCTTAAAAACTGGTGAGTAGTCATTACTAAGAGATGAGGAGACCTCCAGAAATGCTGGGCAATTTAGCTGCCTTCCACACTGCAAAACACACCATTTTAAGACTGATGTTGCAGCTGATATATCAAATCTACTCTCAACTTCAGAGGAAAGCTTTCTATATGCAAAGTAAACTACAGAATAATTACTTTGCATTTTAGTTGTGCTGCTTTTTCAGGATACTCCTGCATCACAACCTTCCATCTCTACTAGCCCACTACCTAGTGAAGCATGAATTGTCCTTGAAGTCTTTCCAGGCTTGTTTTCCTAAACCACTTTTTGTGAAAATTACATAATTTTGCTGTCATTTCAGTGCTACTCTCCAAATATGTCATCTTTTAACCTATAGGCAAATTCTTGCCAAACATGGTCTCAATGACATGACATCAAGGCAAAAAGGTCACACACTGAGAATGCAACAGCAGTTGCATCTTAATTGTTGTTTGGATGGATTGCTTAGGAGTAGTTTTGTTACGATATGAAGTGTTCAATTTTCCTGTTTATCCATGAAAAAAGAAAGCAAAGAGACTGCACAAATACTGTGAACTTTACCTTCTGATTATAATTCAGATAAACTGATCATTTCCTAATAGAAAGCCATCTGCTATGTGCATATATTGCTGTTCCTATCTACTTTGCTCAGATTTTAAAAAGCTGTAATATGGAACTGAACAAAGTTAAAAACAAGTGAACGGTACAAAGTGCAGAGATATAACTTAACCATCTCCATTTTTCCAGTAATCTCCCTTGCATATTTCATACACAGTACCTGATACAATGAACAGATATAATCCCCCTCAAAAAATACCCCAAACAAAAGAGCCCTTAAATAAAGGTACCCCAGTCTCTTAAACCCAGCCTTGACAACGTGCTAATATACTTCGTAGACTACAAGCCTGCAGGATATGACTATGTGCCAGGAGTACACTTGTGTGTCTTTCTTGGTCCTACAAAGAGATGGTGAAGTGCTTCATATGGGAAACGGCATTCTTGTATGGTTAGATATTGCCACAACTACCCTGGAAAATATCCTGGGGAGCAGGAGGAGAAAAAAGGGAAATCCTTGAGTGGCAAGAAGATTTACTGGATAATTTAATAGGATTTTCTCATCACTAAACTCTATTTTTCTTCTGTCCCTAATCACCTTTCTTCTACCTCATTAAATCCAATTTTATTTCATTGTATCTTTCTTTCCTCTTTAATTTCATAGATCATCATGTAATTTCTCTCTCACTAAACACCATACCTTCTTCTTGCATCATTCTTTCCACATCTACTCTTTTTCACCTTATCATTTTGCTGCCTCATTTCCCGCTCATTATCTCTCTTGCCATAAACTGGTCACTCTTATAATGCTGTCTACCCTGTCTTTCTGCAGCATTATGAAAACACTCTGCAACTTTACTTTCCTCAATTTCTTCCTTTCTTTTAGACAATTCGTTGATGGAGCCATCTTTAATTTCTTCATTTTTCTTATTTCTGGAAACATATACATACAGAAATGATAAAACCAAGCTCTGCAATCATTAAATCATATTATAGGGAGTTTCACCCATGCTCCTGCACACATTATTAACTATATTGTATGTTCACTGCACAAAACTAAAAATAAATTAAGTACTTCTACATAGTTTGGACTGATCTGCATTTTATTCATGCCCCTGAATTACACTTTATGGTTCAGCTATTAACACTTCAGTAATTCTGCACATTTTCTGAGTTTACATAAAGAATGAGACTAGTTGAACATTAAGTCATCTTGGGAAGATTCAACAACATCCTTCAAGCAGCACTCAATCTTGTCTGCATTGGAAAGACCGAATCCTGCCAAATAATGTCTCAATACTATATTTTGTAATACATCCTCCATATATTCTTAACGAAAGTGAAAATCTCTCTGTACATACAGACGACACCAAAAAAAAAAAAAAGGTTGTAAAGGAAAATATGACAGAAGAGAATAACTACCGGTACTAATAAGTGTATTTATCACCTTCAAGAGAGTCCCTAGTCTATGATTTCAGCAGATCCTTTAAATGAGTCAGTTATCGTCTAAGGCAAAGATGGGGGCTGGCACACTCCCAAGAAGGGCAAAGCCCCAAATAATCAGACACTGTAGGACATTTGACTTGTTCCTGTAATAAACACACCTGCCTGTAGGAAGCCAGCTTGGATGTTTGCATCATATTACCATAGGGATAGTGTCATGAAAGAGAGCAACGAAAATCCTCCTAGAAATGGTAGCATGGAAATATATGAAGAGAAACCCCAGTGGGACTTGTGTAAGTATCACCTTCATGACATTTGGCTCATGCATCACAAAGGGAGGGCTTATAAACTGCAAGATGGAAGTCCTACCAAAGGCCCCCACATCAGGGGTATAGGGCAGAGGCAACTGCTACATCTGGTCAGTGTGGTCAGGATTGAGGTGGAGTTTGCAGCCTATCTTTGACTCAAATTTGTGATAGATTACCCAGTATCAGTTTAAAAACAGGTGTCACCCGCCAATCCAAAAAGTACAAATGCATTTGTGCAATGTGCTCCTGAAGTTCTAAACTTTGACTGCTCTGAGCTGCCCCTGCACAAATCCGATTCCCAGGAGAGAACAGCAACCACCAACCAGTCTGCCAGCTCTTCAAAAAAGTGTATATTCAATCAATAGTCTCCAGTGGTAGGGGCAACCTGGGAAAGTGCATATATACTGACCTCTTCCCTAACTGTATTTAATGAGAGAGGGCAAAGATGTTCAGGGGACAACATTACCAGCAATCACTAATCAGGGATGAAAGATGTATAAATGATAGTGAATTTCTTCTGATTTAAAACCAAAAAGGATCTAGGGATGTCCAATCATCAGATGATTAACAAAATATTTTCAGTAGGACAAGCAGTATCACCTGGAACTGGGGCAGTTTGTCTTTGGCAAAAGACTAAAATGTAAAAATATCTATAGCTAGATATTGTCAATGTGTTCAGATGTTCACACAGGACAGTTTAAATTGTAGCTCTCTGTATTTACTAAAAGAGAACTTTCTTGTACTGTCTCATATTGACATGAAATGTTTAAACACACCCATTTCAAAAGATACACTACACACTTTTTGTAAGAAGCCCCCAAGAAACCTCAATTCCTCTTAGCTCCTTCTGAAGAACCTACTTTGTCTACAGAGGACTGATTGGACACACCTACAGAAGGATGCAGGTCAAAACAACCTGCAGAGATGTAATATGGTTTCAAGAACATAGTAACAGGCAAAGTTAAAATATATTCTAGTCAAATTCATAGGTTCAAAATGCAGTATGTGAACGAATGGGTTTCAAGGGCAGGCATGTCATTCCCTGTTGAAAGTGCTCCATCTGTTTATGTTACTATTTCTTGACTGACAGATAAAATTTTACTGTTATTACCATCCTTATTAACATACCAACTCCTTAGAATCAATGCTCAAATACCCTCATTCTTGGGCATGGTGTTACAACCTTGATGAAGAGACAACTAATGACCATTAGAAGGATTTACTGCACAGTACATATAACTAATTAATTTATTTCACCATTCTTTTTCCCTTGACTTTTCCACAAAGACATCTTAAAGAATGACAGTCCAGTATCACTTGTTCCTTTTATGTTCCCAGTTGTTTCTGAATAGTGTACACTCACCCAATAACAAATCTGATAAAATTACACTGCAGAATGCAAGCTAGCCTGCTGTCCAGCAAAAGCTGTACCTGCATGAAGCTGGTTGAGAGGTAAACATTTTATGTAACTGAGAAATTACGTCAACACAAAATATACTGTTGATAGTGGTTAAAATCAATTACAACATGTAAAACAAGTTACACTGTCACACTGCACTGGGAATCCCAAATATGTACAATTACCAAGTCAGGTTTCTCAAAAATAGGATTTTATACCATTATTTTTACTAACTAATTTGGGGACTAGTTTGTTCAATTCATTAGTTTATTTTTGCTGTTTGAAGTGTTTCATCTTTTCAAGCTGTCACGATCACAATGTCTAGCGATTCATTAAGAGTGTATGACAACAAAACAATGTACTGGGATATGTTTGACAGAACTAACAAACTCCAAAACCAAGATCATAAAGCAGGATGGGGTGCCAGATACCAAAGGACTAAAAAAAATTCCTTAAAAAAATCCACCTTATTTACTGCTGTGCATGCACTCGGTGTCTGTCTGCTGGCTAGGCAATGTGGTTGTAGAAGGCTTAGCATGACCACTGGCTAATGAGAGTGATTTATCTTGTAGCTGTATGTGCACTTAAAAACTGGTGCAAAATTCATTTTTTAGTAACATCGCTGTGATGTTTTCACTCACATAAAAACTTCCTGGTCATATGTAAAATGTGAAGCAAAAAATCACAAAACATAACAATTCCAGTTAGTTCTGTATGGTATATTCTAGTCAAGGGTCTAATGTTATGTTTTATCATATTTAACAACATACCACTCTATTGGTATCAACTAATGAGATGTCAAAAATATACTTTGTTGCATTCATCTAAGTTAGTAAGAAATTCAAAATTCCTTTAATGACAAACTAATGTATTTTCATTTTGCCATCAAAGAGCCTTTGAGGTTCTACTTTAAGTGAATGCATCTGTTGCATTAAAATTCTTGCGTAAAGCTACATTCATCATTTCCTTTAGAAAGAAACCTCTCATCCATAAACCTCCTTCATCTAGACATAAAAATGTAGAACAGCAAGGACAGAAAGGAAGGAGAATAGGAAGAAGAAGTGATTTTGATATAAACATGCAATAGTAAATCCCGATGCACTGCTACGTTCAAACATAATGGTGCTCAACGCTTTTTTTTTTTTAGTTTGCTGTACCAATAGCTACTGATTAAAAAGCAAAAAAATAAAGATTCATTACACTTGAATACTATACACCAAGAAAAGCAATATAATTTCACATATCTCTGCTCCTGATTTTATCTATATAATAAATAAAACTTTCATATTTCAGGACATAAGCACACAGAGCATATGAAAACCAACATACAGATGGCATCAGTCAATTCAGAACCCGCCTTTCTGAAGAATGGATTTTGTCTAGAAACAGATACTGGATTCAACAGTCTCAGAGAGATTCTTATACAGGAGTGAGAAGGTAGAAACCCACCCCATGGGACTTTGAATTGCATTTCTACAGAAGAAATAAAATTTCAGTGAAAAGAATGCAACAGCTGTGCATCCACCTTGGAAAATATTTTGGATTTAGGGCCTGATGGTACCAATCCATATTCAAACGTCATGCAAAAGCCTTATAGCCTACATGGCATGGGAACTCACAGTCAATATTGTGGCAACCACTGAATGAAATGAGTGGAAAAAAAACAGAAAAAAATGGGTTCTCATCTGTTACAAGCATAAAGAAATGGCATATGGTAAACAACACCATTTTAATATTTTACCATGCAATTTAGAGTTCCTCAAGAATGCAGAAACTTTGAGGTCTACCAAAGAGAAAATGTTAACTGGTGTAAAGCATTAATTTCTCACTGCTGTTTTCTAAAAGCATGTGAGCAAAGTATCAGTGGGAAGAAGAGGAGAGATGCAATTTCCATTCAACAAGAAGTAGGTGAAATCTACTCTTCCTTTCTGGTCATCCTATTTGTATTTTGAAAGCTTCATTCACAGTTGCCTATATTCTGCTTTCCTTTCAAAGCCTTTGTTTCAGCCACAGCTTTATATGCCTCTGGCGCATCAACATTTTAGTAACAGCATAGGGCTAGCATTAGCTATTTTCATTCATTCTGTGTGGTATCTTATTCAAACATGGCCATGAATCCCTTTGGGCCTGCTCACAGTCTTCACTGAGTGTAGGGCTGTAAGAAACAAAATCTCTGGAACTGGCAATTTATTTGGAGAAAACTGATGATAAAACATCCCATTTATGCCATTTGAGACTCCTTATTTTCCATAAAGAGCACTGAAACAAGCCAGTCTTCCCTAAACCAAGGGTAATTAAAAGCACAAAATCCATAAGGAGTGACAATCTTATATTAAAGGCAAGTTTAAATTAATCAAATCATTGAAGAGATGGGAGGCAAGATGACAACACTGAGAATGATGTTATTTCCTAAAAGTTGAAGTATTTTGTGATATGAATCTTAAGAACCCTGTAATGTGCCTCATGAACAAGGTTCATTAGCTCAGGGCTTGTAATTTTTTAGGTGTAGGGCTGGAGAAGTGGCAACAATTAGACTTCTGTTATGGAGGGAAGTTCTGGGCTCAGAAGGTCCTAGTTCTGTCATCAGAGATTAATTCTGTGACCTCAAATTGCTTCATTTCTCTGTTCTTCAGCTTTGAAGCTGCAAATATGGGTAGAATTTTCATTTTTCCCAATCACAGCTCCTCTTGCCCAATGAGAATACAGTTACACACAGACACATAATACTTGTATACACCTACACTCTGGCATAGAGGGCTCCCTCTCCCATGGAGAAGCTCTTTATGTCAATATATACTAAGAAATATTAACTAATAGGTAGTACAGTACATGGGAATCAACATTGTTTTCACAGCTAACAAAAGTATATTTCTCAGCACGTAGCTCTACTTTACCATGATAACAAAAGAATATTAAATTAATTAATTGCATATGGCCGTATTTCTTCCTCTTGAATGTCTAGTTTGGTGAACTCAGCCTTCCCACCAATATTGCTTCTCTTCGTCTGTGAAAATATGCTGGTTTGGATGACTGCAGTATAACAATGGCCAGACTGATCTGCCTTGGAAAGAAGAGAGGCTGTATTTTAAAAGAACACTGCTAGAATATTTAAGAGGCTGTTACAGAAAAGAAGGACCATGTAGAGACTGTATCACTGAGGAGGTCTCTCCTTTGATACTATTATCACTACCTCTAGAAAGAGGAGTTTAAAAATCTGACAGATACTGAAGGATTCAGTTCTACCATTCCTCCTGTTACATACCCTACTTTCGTCTACCCTTACACACTAATCTCCTTCCAAAGCTTCCTTCTTTTCCCCTGTTTCACCTCTACAGTTGAAAGCACATGACCTGTTGGAATAGCATGTGTTAAATTACAGTTTGTGTGAAGTACTGGTGTCTTCCCCTGTAACTGCATTCTTTTACTTTACCTGTACAGAAAATGGTGTTTGCTTATAAATCACAGAATGAGAGAATCATTTAGGTTGGAAAAGACCCTTGGGATCATCGTGTCCAACCATTCACCTTACTCTACAAGTTCACCCCTAGACCATATCCCCCAACACCACATCTAAGCGATTCTTAAACACATCCAGGGATGGTGACTCAACCACCTCCCTGGGCAGCCTATTCCAATATCCCACCACTCTTTCCGTGAAGAATTTT
>JAAGNO010028746.1:0-25310 GCA_033439905.1 Ceryle rudis
GGCGGGGGAAGAAACGGGGGGGGGGAAGGGGGGAAAAAAAGGTGGGAAAGGTGAAAAATGGTGGGGAAAGGCCCCAAACTGGGGGGGGAAAGGCCCCAAACTGGGGGGGGAAAGGCCCCAAACTGGCAGCAAACTGGTTTTCAAGGGCTAAAACCAGAAGAAACCAGTCGAGAAGCTGGAAGAAGATCCCCAAAGCATCCAAACCCACCCCCCGCATCTCCTCCCCTGCCCCGCAGCCCTGGAAGGAGAAGACCTCGGAGGCCGAATCCAACTCACCCACCAACTGGAGCAGGCCAAGAAGCCCCATCTTTGGGTCCTCCTTCCCCTTCCCGCCTCCCCCGCCCTGAGGAAGCCACCGTCACGTGGGTGGGACTTCCGAGAAGAAAACTTCTCCTCGGCCTTCCAGGATCAGCTGGAAGTTGATGACGTCATCCAAGTTGAGTTCAGAAGTTTGTAAAGTCAACCATTTTGAGGGAGTCGGTTCCTTCTCTGGAGGCTTCAGAGGAGGTTTCGGAGACCCCGGGAAGGTGGAGTCAGGCGGGGGAGTTGACCAAAGGTTGGGTGGCATTTGAGGAGTTGGTGAAGATCTCGGGAGCTTTCGGTTCCTTCTTCTGGAGGAACCTCGAGGGCTGAGGGGGAATTTGGTTCTTCTGGCCGAGAAGGTCTGGAGGAAGAGGAGTGGGGGGGACCATGAGACAATCAGGGGCTTCTGCGGCTTGGAGGGGGGAAGCTCTCGCTTTGCAGACAGAAAGGTTCAGGTTGAGGTCCAAAAGTTCAGGTTTTGGAGCAAAAGAGCAAGATTTAGGTTAAAAATCCCCAGGTTTAGGACCAAATTCTCAGTTTTACATCCAACATCTCCAGGTTTAGGACCAACATCTCATGTTTAGGTCCAAATTCTCCATTTTTAGGTCCAAATTCTCCATTTTTAGGTCCAAATTCTCCATTTTTAGGTCCAAATTCTCCATTTTTAAGGTTCAAAATTTTACTTCTAGGCCCAGAATGTCATTTTTAGGACCCTAAAATTCAGTTTTAGGTCCAAAAGCTCAGTTTTAAGGACCAAAAGTTCAATTTTTGGTCCAAAATCTCCATTTTTAGGTCCAAATTACCAATTTTAAACCCCAAAATTTTACTTCTAGGTCCAAAATTTCAATTATAAGGAATAAAATCTCATTTTTAGGTCCAAAGTCTCATTTTTAGAACACAACATCTCATTTTTAGGTCCAAAATCTCCAGTTTTAGGTCCAAAATCTCATTTTTAGGACCAAAAGTTCAGGTTTAAAGACCAAAAGTTCAATTTTTAGGTCCAAAATCTCCATTTATAGGACCAAATTCTCTTTTTTAGGACCCTAAAATTCAGTTTTAAGACTCAAAAGTTCACTTCTAGGTGCAAAATTTCATTCTTAGATCCAAAATCTCATTTTTAGGACCCAAAAGTTCAGTTTTCAGACCAAAATTTCACTTTTAGGAGCCAAAATCTCATCCTTAGCTCCAAACTCACATTTTCGGGACCCAACAGCGCTGGATTAGGACCCAAAATTCTCCTTTTTAAGCCCCGAAGTCTGGTTTTTTAGGAGACAAAATCCTCCTTTCCCCCCTATAGAGCCCTATGGTGCCCTATAGACCCCCTATAGACCACCCACAGCCCTACAGACCCCACTATACAGCCCTATGGTGCCCTATAGACCCCCTATAGACCCCCCACCGACCCACCAACCCCACCCTAGAGCCCCATCGGGGCCTACCAAACCCCCAAACACCCCACCTACCCCCCCCACCCCCCCAAACCGAGGAGTTCCCGTTTGGGTAAGTAGTGATCTTTCCTGTGCATGGTGCAGACAGTGTGGCTGTGAGTCTTGTCTGTCTTTTATGCATGCCTGGATTCGTATTCCCCCCCTCCTTGCCTTTCTACTTTCCTTCCGACGCGAGAGGGGTCTCCAGAATGAATTGGGTGCATGCACGGAGTCTAGAGACAGGGAATTCTTGCAGGAAGGGGAATCACCCTCTCGGTAAATCTCGGAATCAATAGCGAGCTGCAACTCTCGCTCTCTCTCAGTCGGCGCTGTTGAGCCCCTCTCCCTCCCCGCGCCCCCCCTTCCCCCACCTTCCCCCTCACGGGGGCGCGAGCGGCGTCTCCGTCCTGTCGCGGCGGGTACAGCTTGTCCAGGCTGTAGGCGCTCCGGTACTCGGTGCCGGCGGCGGCCCGCTGCGAGAATCGAGCGGCGAGAAACGCCAGCGGCGGCCTGTAGAGGCACCGCAGCGTGTGCGCCGCCATCTTGGCTCCCGCGGTGCCGCTCCGCTACGGCGTCCCCACGGAAACCGCGGTCGCGCGCCGCGTTCCGGGGCGGGGCCTGCGGGGTCGGGGGGAACGGGCTGCGAGGGGGGTGGGATTGTGATAGACGGGATATATGGGCTGTGCGGGGTCTGTGAAGGGTGTGGGGTCTTGGGGTGTATGTGTCGTGTATGGGAGCTATGCGGTGTCTGATGCTTGTGAGGTCTGGGGTGCGGGAGGGGGATGGGAATGTAGAGTCTGGGGGAGGGCGGTAGGTGGGGTGCGTGGGGCTCCGTGTAGGGGATGGGGGGGTATACGGGCTCTGCGGGGTGCTGAGGCAGGCTTTGCTGTGGGGGATGGTAGAATGGCTGTGGCCGAGGATGTGGGGTGAAGTGGCCGTGTGGAGCCACAGTGTGAGGCGGGGAGGGACATGATGCGGGGTGTGGGAGGCCCTGAGGCACATACAGAGGGTTGGCTTGGCCAGGTCATTTCCAGCTCCTCGTGGTGCAGGCAGCGGTGGGGGGCACTGTGCTCCCACTTGCATCTCACACCTCTGCGAGCTGAGTGGTGATGGATGGGCGGAAAAGTAACGATACATCCAGCTTTTATTATGTACTGTCTGTTTTTTGCACCTGGGATGCTTCAGCTTTCAGTTTTTCATCTTCTCAAGAGTGATAAAAAGTTCTATATACACAAGTAGATGTATTTTTTTATTTTTTTTTAATGCTGATACAACAGCATATGTGTTTCCAGGTCTGTAAAAGAGACATCAAGGGAAAGTGGGATGCAGGGGAGTGAAGCACTGGTGGAAATCCTTCAGCTCTTACTCCCGTTGGAGCTGTCAGGTTGACTTGTCAAGAAGGGTGTGCGCTTGAGAGGGACAGAGACTGCTATTCCTGGCAGGGGGAGAATGCACAGGCAGGGATGGGGCTGTCATTACCTCTGGTGTTTTGACAGGAGCTGTGACGATCTCTTGTTTAAAACTGTGGGTGAAGTCAAAATGGGTGTTTTGAGTCTGATGTAAAGACAGCTTGCGATGGAGGATCTGAGCTGTGTCCCATCTAGACTGCCAGTGCAAAATCAGGAAACTCAGTCCTTGGGAAAGGAGCAAGTCCTGAATGTTGGTGGTCAGTCTGCCCTGGCTCGGGAGCCAAGGAGGGCTCCACACTTTGTTTCAACCAAATCTCGGTGTCTCAGTGTTCTTCTGCTCTGGTTCCCCTGCCCAAACTCATCTGAAAACAGAACACTTTAAGGAAAAAAGCCAGAACTGTCAGAGACAAACCATGCCATCTGGTGACCTTAATTTCTAACATGGAGCAGGTAAATGTGTGTGATTTGTAGCCAGAGGGATGGGTAAAATATCTAAAGCAGGCTGACTCATTTTACCAACTGTTGTCAAACATGTCAGCGTTGTTACTGTGCTGGTAACACGCACCAAGGACGGTGTCAGTGCGTGGTGCACAGAGGGGCTGGGGAAGGAGGTTGAAGGTCACAGTGAGGCCAGACCCATCTGAAGAGATATTTCTCTGGATATACAGACATATATATATATACAGGTTTTACTTCATTCCTGTGCTGTGTTGGTGGATGCTGATGTCCAAAGAGCCTTGGTAAAAAGCAGAATCATCTCTGCTTGGATGCTTGGAAGCGGTTCTCCTTGGCAGGCAGGGCTTTGGATGACAAGGTCTTACGTTGGCATGACCCAAGGGAGAGCCAAGGTTTTGACATTTAAGCTGGAGAAATGAACTGCCTCGGAACTGATGCTGGCTTAGAAAGCCACCTTACCCCATTTGGTGATGGTGGTCACTGGTGAGCAAGGGCTGTAAGGAGCCATTCTTGAAATGTGACAGAAAAGCTGATGTGTCCAAGGAGCCAGTTGCTCCTTGTGTGAGTGAGGCCACAAGTCATTAATGCAGGAGCAAGTTGGGACTTTGTGAGAAACTTCCAGAAGGTCTCACCTCCTGTAAGAAAAGGAAGACTGCTGAATCAGGAAATCTCCTTCCCCATGAGAGTTTGAGCTCTGCAAAACCCTTGAATTTGTTCTTTGAGTGGTGCATCCCTCTTTGTAATGGTTGGTGCTTTTCTGAAAGGTTGTTCAAAGTGCTGCTAAAGTAAAACAGCCAGAGGAGGGCTGAGCGGTATGCACTTGTCTAAATGTCATCTTTCAAATTCAGCATGAAACTGAGTTCTTGACAAGCTGTGCCCCTACTGATCTTAATGCTCTGTGCCAAATAGGGTCATTGTTTTTGCCAAACTCTGGAACTAATCATGTTGCCTGTTATGCTTTTTCTCATCCATTTTAATTGCATAGTCTTTTTCTTTCCATCTCGTGTCACAGGGGTGTGCTATTAAATAGCTGCTCTCTCTCTATTAGACTGGTTTCAGTGGTGAGTGGTGTGGTTGCTTGATACTCTCTTCTTCCCTCTTAATAGAGTTGTGTAGTTTTTCTTGGTGTTTTTGAAGTGATTTGAAAAGTCTAGCTAGGAGGTGGGATAAAAGGCCAGAAGATGCTTATTTTTTCCTCCTTTGATCGCTAAAAGCCTCACTTAAGGAAGAAAAAAAAAACCCCAAACAAGTGACTCTGAGTCACACAGTCATCAGGACTTGTATATATGGCCACTAATATTTTTGGATGGAGAAAGAAATGCCCTCAGCACTTTGCTGAACAAACTGCTGATAGATGGCAGCTGTTCCTTTGTTATGCCAAATACTAATATCGTGTTACTTACATCAGTCATTTTTGGATGTGTGGTTTTCAAGGCAGACCAAAGCAAAAATAGCCTTTGAATTGCAAGCTTGGAAATGATGCATTTTTAGAGAGACTTCAGAGCTGACAAAAGGAGGGGTTTTGTTGTGGGGTAAATGTTAGCAGTCCGAGAGCATGAAATGTATGTTATATAAATAATGCAGCGGTAGAGTTCGGCGTATTCTCTCTGCTTTCCGCAAAGGAGCCTGAAGCATTTTTTTGACCCAAATCAAAGAAAGAACTCTTCTGCTGTTCTTTAAAGTAAAAAGAGCTGTAAAGAAAGTCTCGGCTTTGAGAACACCGATGTTGCCTTTTATTTGAGCAGCGAATAAAGAAAATATTTAATCTGCTGTCCACTTCACTGTGAGGCTGATTCAAACAGGATTGTTTAGAGCGGGAGTGAGAGTGATCCTCTTCCCACACCTTTGCAGCAGCCGGGTGACTGCAAGAGTAAACGTTGGCTGACTTAAACCCCTGCTGCAAGTGTGTAATTAACAGGGTGGTGGAATGCTCCGAGAAAATCAACACTGCTGCTGGTGGTGCTGTTGTTGTTCATTTTTATTTATTTTATTTTATTAGACAACTGCTTTCCATTATAAATAAATAAGGCATGAAGGTTCTCCATACTGTTACAGGATTGGTAGCCACAGTCGTGTGTATGGCTCCTAATGTTTCTTGAGTTTGGGGCCCTAGGGCACCTGAAAATACAGAGCATGGAAGAGTGGAGCGGTTGGTGGTGGGTGGTTTGAGGAGGAGACTTCTGGAGTGGGGATGGTTTGGGCATCACACTCCTGCCAACTTACCTCCGTGGTACTCAGCTTTACAAAAGAGGGTGGTTGGGGGGGGGGTATTTTTGCATTAATTCCGTGGTGAGTGAAAGAAAGGTAGCTCCTTGTAACATCAAAGCCCTGGACTCGGAAGATAATTACATTTTAACAGTCTTCCTGCTCCAAAGCCACATTCCTGCTATTTATCTCAATGTTGCAAAAATCCCAACCCTTTACCCAAGTTTTTTGGGATGTAAGCTGGTGAAAATAGAATCCACATCTGGCCTAAGGTGTCTCCAGGCAGGTGCAGGGTAGGTAGGTAGCTTACACGGAACCGCTTGGGTTTTGTGGCTCAATGCTCAGGGTCTTGCCTAAGCTGTAATGAAATGCTGCTCCTCTGCCTAAAACGTGTGTGTGACCACACTGGGTCAACAACTAGTTCATAAGAAATGGAAACTGGTGATTCCTGAGACTGCAGTGGCCTTTTGGCTGTGTGTTTGCATGTCTGTGGAAGGAAAAGTGAGGGGATTTCAGTGCTGGAAAGTGAACGGGAACATGAGAGGTGACAAACCTTTGGAGACAATATCTCAGCCAAGAAAGATTATATTCAGGAGAAACTTGAAATCTGTCCTCTTGGCTGGGGAAATGTTCAGAGAAAAAGTGTGGGGCGATGTGTGATGGGTGCTACTGCCAGGGGCTGGAGCTCCTGACGCCATACGAGTGTGATGTTTTATCCTTCCGCTTGCATGCGAGTCACGGGTAGTCAGTTTTGCAAGCCCATGCAAGCTGTATTTGAGGAGTTTGCTACAATGGGGTGGTGACAACCTCTTGAAGAGCATGGCTGGTACCCAGACCGTGAGATGAGAGTATGTCTCTGATACTGTAATAGCACTTCTTGTTATGGGAAAGCCCTGGTCATCAAGTTCCTACCAGGCACAGTGCTTCACCTGGGCTGAAATACTGGGTCAGATGTAAAGCAAGGAAATCCCATATACCTACAAAGTCTGGAGTGTGTGGTCTGAAATACTGAGCTGTGCTGATGAAGACAGAACAATCAGTTTTATGTTTCTCTTCAAGTTTTTCCAGTTGCAATGAGCTTGCATTATAAATAGCTGAAAAACCTGACCAATAATAGAATGGCTTAAGTAGCAAGAACATACTGCCCTTTGGGGAAGGGGGTGGTGTGGACGGAAGCCTCTTGGGTACAAGCGTAAGTTCTTAGCCATAAAACCAAAGTGGAGGGTTGGGCTGGTGTGCTGGAGCAACCCCTGAAGTTCTGATGGCTTTTTGCTTTACTTTGAAGCACAGCACTCCAGCTGTGGCAGGGTGCTGAAGGAAGTTCTGGCTTTTGCTTGCACGTAATTGGGCTGTAAGACAAGCTGGAAAGGGTGGAGGAGGTGACCTTTTTTTGTGTGTGTTTTTTGTGTTTGTTTCTGTTTTGTTTTTGTGGTGTGGTTTACGTTGCTGTTGTGATGTCTGGCAGCGGCAGCAACTCATGCAGAGATCCATCACAGTTTCTGAAATCCTCTAACTACAATGTACAGTTGTCCCAACGAGTTGTCCAGAGCCCAAGCCTAAAAAAGTGAGTTGAGTCTCTGTGACATTTTCTTGCTTGTAGACCTCTTGAACCTTCAAAGCAGTGGGGCCACGTGGCGTTTCCTGGGGCTGAAGAGAAGACTTGGCTGTTGCGATTGCACGTGGGAGTTGCAGAGAGGCAGGACTCATTTGCTGCTCTTGTTTTTCACCTTTGTGGCATTGATGTCTGCTTTTGTTTTTTGGATGCGGGAGAAGATCTCCTTAAAAAGAGCCTTGTACTCGGGCTGGCTCTGCTCCAGCCGCTTGTCCACAGCCTCCACGTGTTTGCTGATGGTCTTCTCCATGGTTTTCCGCTCTTCCAACTCATGTCCCTCTCCCCGGAAGTCTCTGAAGGAGCTGTCGCGAGAGATGGGCCGGGACGTTTGGACCCCTGTGTGGCGCACACTGTCCTTGTGCTGCCGGCATTTGCTCAGGAGCTCTTCGTACTTCTCCAGCAAGGCATGATACTGCTCGTCCACCTCCCTCAGGATGGACATGCCCCGTTTGCGCACATTGTTAGCGTGCAGCGTGTAATTGCCCTCGTGCCGGCTCACGGCATCCTTGGTGACAATGGCATTGAGGGCTGTGTCACTGCAGCTTTTCCGGACAGGGTGGTTTGGGGATGGTGTCATTGATGGCCCGTGACTTTTCCCTCCCTCCTCCTCAGAGAGGTCAATGTAGTCTGCTTCCGGGGCGTTATTCAGCGGCTCAAGGAGGGCCTCAGACAAGTTGTCTTCTCTGCTGAGCAGATACTTCTTGACTTGTTTCATCTGTTGTAGCTCTAGGAGCTCTGCTTCCAGTTCCTTGATGCGCAGTTTGCAGTTCTCCATCTCGCACACCCGCTGCTCGAGGTCCGAGTACTCCTGAATAACAGAGGTGTACTCTCGCTCAACCCTCTCCTTCCGCTGCTTCTCCTGGTTGACTTGGGACCTCAGGGAGTTCACCATGGCTTGGAGACGCTCATTCTCCCTCTCCAGCGGCTTCTGGTTGAACTCTGTGGATGAGCTGTGGACCTGGAATGCATCCTCATACCTGAGGGAGAGGAAAGACCTTTGAGAGAGCCTGACCAAGTGACAGTCTATGAGGGACCTGTGTCTCACTGTCATCTACGTAACTCCACTGATGCCCAGAAAGGAGGTAACCGGAGCACACGGAATGAGAAATGCCTCCTCCTGTGTGCTAGGAGACCACAAGGTATGGCTGGGGCTCTTCTGGACGCAGAGATCAGTCTCTGTCCCACTGAACCTACATTTTCATCTGACCGCAGCGATGAAGGGCAGGAGGGAAATGAAACCCTAAAAGGTAAAAGACTCATCTGGCTAATGCAGAAGCCACCAGTGTTGCTGTGAAGCAAAGTAGAAGGCTTTGAGTTTTTCCTAAGTTCATCAGCTACTCACTGCATCCCAGAGTTCACCAACTACTCAATGCATCTGCCAACAACCTCAAACCCCTCCCAACCAAAAACCAGAAGCACAGGCTCTGCTGTCCTGTGCCTGGGAGGTAGGAGGAGGTCTATGCAGCAAGGGAGGCAGACAGAGACTTTTGACAGCTGCCCTTTCTTCATTGCCTGGGAAGTGATAAAAAGGACTTCCCCCTTCCCTTACGTTGCTGTCGGGAAATCAAATTTTCCTCCTCCTCAGGGAAGTGCCCATGGCGTCCTATCTGGTTAGAACAGATTGGAAAAGCACAGGCACTGTGGCTTCCCCTGGGAGGCATGACTGGTGGTAGGGGATATTGAACAGATTTCCAAGTTCCTGAAGGGCAGCCTGACCTTCAGAGCCAACTGCAAAGCTGCAAACCGAACAGAGGTCCCGAGGCACTAGGGGCAGACTGGGACTGGGGGAAAAGAACCAGAGCGACATTAAGTGGATTTTGCTGGGGGTTAGACTCTGGCCTCGTAAACATCCCCACTGCTGCTGCTGTAAAAGTCTTTTGTTTGTACCCTCTGTCAGAGGATGCTTTCAGTAACAAAGTTTATCGACTACTTATCTATTTAAAGAAGCCTCTATTATGGACAAATCTGAGCAAGAAATGCCCTCATGAGGTAAGTGACTTAAGACACTAGCTGGGTTTTAAGGAGGATCAAGTGTGCGATAGTGCTGAAGGTGTTTGTACAGCACTTGGCAGCATGTGGCATATCTTGGCATGTGACTGGTGCGCCTGGAGGGTACTGGAGTCATACAGGACAAAATGCACCATCTCGACTGCTTTCAGTGAGCCAGAGAGGCTGGTACTGTGCTGCAAAGGGAAAATGGGCTGGGGGAAGGGAAGCTGTGTAGGCAGCTCGAGGTGAGGGTCCTCTTCCCATGATGTGTTACTGGGTGGGCTGTGCTGGGAGAGGCTGGTCTGAGCTATCTAGAGCTCAAGCAAAGCATTCTGTCTAGTGCATGTTTCCCACACAGCTCCCTGCCAACATGCCAGCAGAGTCCCAGCCCCTCCAGGCGACGCCTGTCTCCTGCAGCTGTGTGAGGCATCCAGATCCCCCTGGGTAGCCGTTCCTGCCCTCTGAGAGAGAGCTTACATCTCCCTGTTCGAGGCATCACTGATGCTGGGGCCACAAAGGCTCTGCTTTGCCAGTGCCTCCTGCTTAGGTGGGCAGGTAGGAGAGAGGGAGGTCCTCCCTTCACCTTCAGCGTTGACCTTCAAGCTCTGATGCAGAGCCTAGATTTCTATTGGGGGGGTGCAGGTGAGATTTTGTGATAACCCAACACATCTTCTGTTCACAGGCAGAGGAGCTGGGGGAGAGGATTGGAGGGATTGCTAAAGGCAAGGCTCCATACCTGGGGCTGGAGCACAGCTCCTTAAGGCAGGGGAAGGTGTGGATGGTTCGGCGCCGCTCCCTCTTCTCCCGCCGAATGCGCAGCTGCTCCAAGCTCCGCATTTCCTCCACCTGCTTCTGCAGCTCCTCCACTTGGTTCTGCAGCCCCTCAATTGTTTCTGTCAAGCTGCAAAGAGAGGAGATGAGGAGTCAGGCACTACAGGTCCTTTTTTTTTCCTAAAGAGAAGGCCAGCCTGTGGAAGGTGCTTCCAGTGTCTGGCATGTGTCCTGGGAGCATGACAGCTCTTGCTGTTCATGGCAGTGCTAGGTCTTTCTCTGTGTCATTAACGTTGAATGGGGTGTTTGTAGAAAAGCGGGAGCGGGGGGGGGGGGGGGTTGAAGTGGGAGGAAGGGGTTGTACTGATCTGAGACCCCTTGGGCATAACAGTCCCCTCTGGGATGTAAGAACTATGCTGGAATACCTCTGCACTGAAGGCAAGAGGCAAGCTCTTTATTCTTTTCCTCTTGTTTATCTTGTAGCAATAAACATGGAGAGACCAGGCAGAGATTTAGTTTTGTTCTGGCTGTGAATGCAGTTTGTAAAACTCTGCTCTGAAACTCCCCCTCAGCACAATTGTTTGCAAAAGATGCTGCATTGCAAGGACATGGCTTAGTCTGTTGTTTCCAGGGACGACCTTGATCATGGGCTTGATTTAGGAAAGGAGTATCATTGATAAACTGGTCTTTCAGCATGGACTAGCCAGGGTTTCATGCTGGATCTGTGCCTAGTGTTTCTGCTGGGCTGGGGACCTCCCTGATATGATTATGTGCTGCTTCTTCAAGGAAACACATCTGAGGAGAGGCTGCTGTGCCTCTCCTGGCAGCTTCAGACACTCCTTTATTCAGCCCTTGTCCCAGGGGTGTCTGTGCTGTGGCTGACCTCTGCTAACCAGCATCAGGGCAATGAGCTTGTGTTGTAAATAGCTGCAGAACCCGACTGATAAGAGAATGGCTTAAATAGCAAGGGCATGTTGTGCTTTGGGGCAGGGGAAAGGCGAGATGAAGGTCTCTTAGGTTCAGCATCGCTGTGGTGGGAGGAGGGGAGGCCGTACCACTGTATCTTCTGCTGGGATGTCTTGCTTTCCAGCACCAGTTTCTGGTTAGCCAGCTCCAGGTCCCGTGCTGTCAGGTCCAGCTGCTCATAGACTTTTGCATGCTGTTCATTCATCTGCCGCAACATCTCTAGTTGCTTGGTCAGGTACTGCAAGAAAAAGTGAGATAGAAACACTCTACATCCAAAATCCAGGTTGTTTCACGGGCAGAAATTCCTGCAGCCTTTGCTTCCTCTGATAATGTGTTTTTGTGGCTGATTTATCCTCTGCCTGGTTGAAGCTTCTTCCACAGTGAAATATTTATACCCCCTGCCCACTGCAATTAGTTTTGTGCCTAAAATATGACTGAATTTCTCTTGCACTCTGTGAAGGGCATTAACCTCAATCTCTCTCTGTTCAGCTGCCTTTTTTTATTCCTAGTACCCAAAGAAAGTTGATATCCCTGGGACTGCGACCCTTCACCAAAGCTGACTGAAATTGGCCAGTTGGTTACTGGATCGTCTGACAGATCGATTGCAGAAGCTGCATTTCCTTGGGAATTCAGGCTAAAGCTCTGAGTCTGTGAAATGTGAGGAGACTCATGGTTTCTGAGTGTTCAAAGACCCCTTTCTGTGTGTCTTTCATTGCAAGTTTTTATCCTGAGAGAGGGACATCTACTTAAGAGTTCACCCTCAGCTGGGATGAGATCCCAGGTTCTGCAGTGGATGTGCTACTGGAGGGACAGCTAAATCCATACACCACTTCCCGTGGACATCAGCTGTCAGATCCCTGCAGCCATCACACGCTGCTCTTGTGAACTTGCAGCCCTCCTCTGCCCTGTGTCCTTTTAAATCAGGAGGGGGTGGGAGGTGTTCTGATCTTTTTTAATTCACAAATCCTGAGGTTTCCAGTGGATGAAAACCCTTCTGGCACAGCAGGTTTAAGCCTCTAAGATCAGTTCTGTAGGCTCTCAGAAATACTGCCCTGACCCCAAAGGATGCTTGAAGCAGTGGTTTAGATTGCAGCTCTAGGAGAAAGAGTTGTTTTATGCCTCTAACAAAGAAGGCTGTGTTATGGGGGTGCCAAGGGGCCAGCTGGGAACAAATGTGATTATGAATAACTTGAATCAAGGGAAAGCTGCAGCAGAGCAAAGAGAAATGAGTGTGAATGCTGACGGGTGGGCAGGGAAAGGCCAAACGTGACCCAGATGCAAGCCAGTGCCAAAATCTGGCGTGTACATCTGTGCAGGGGGTGGGGAGGTGAGAAGAGGGAAAATACCAGTTGGTGAGGAGATACCCTCTCTAGGGCTGGGATGGGCCTGACCAGGTCTTAATCCATCCCACTTCAAGCACATTCAGATGATACTTCAACTCCCATATCCCATAGCACATCCCTTCCTTTCTACTGGCACGTGAGCTGCTGGAAGTGCCCCTTTCCCCACCATCAGCCCAAGGTGACAGCAGTGGCCAAGCAGCTCCTGTCCCCACCTCTTGCCCAGCTGTGTCCCTACCTCAATTTCCTGCACTTGCTCCTCATTGGTGGCGTACATCTGCTGCAGGGAGTCCTCCAGCTCTTTGTTGCGCTCCAGCAGCGTCTTCCCCAGCTCCGCAGCCAAGTGCAAGTCTGAAAAGCAGATGGGACAAAGCTGTTGCAGTTCCTGTGGTTCTGTGGGTGGATGTGGTGGGGTCCCTGAATGCCACTGCACCAAGCGCAGTGGCACATTTTGCACGGTGCTGGTTTTATTGGCAGGTTTTGACAAGGATGCACATTTATGGGACATACATACAGGATCTGACCTCTTTTATCTTGCTGGGCTGCAGGAGCAAGGGGAGGCTGAGCTCAGGACGTCTGCAGCTCTTCCACGCAATGAGGAGTTGGTGCCCAGCTGGCTGCAAACCCTTCTGCACTGCACACTGCATAGCTAGGATCAGGCCCCTGGGGCTTGGCTGTGGCAGGTGCTCAGCACCTCCATCCCCTGGAGGGGGCTCAGCCTCTGTCAGAATGAGAGCAAGGGTTGGTAAAACCCCGTGGGGCCTTGGGGATGCTCTGTAAATTATATTATTATCTCTAACGAAGGGAGCACCTTCCCTTCCCCATCAGCCTCCATCCATCACTCGCTAATAGACTGACATGAGTAATAAAACCACATGTGGCCCGAGGGGGCTGGAAGCACCTCTTGCCTGGGCAGCGCTGCCTCAGCTGGGTCTGCAGCTCTTTCCTTTGGGCAGCTCCAGGGTGAGGACACACCGCTTGGTGCGCCACCTCCAAATGTCCTCAGGAAGCTACCAAAATAGTTGGACTTTAGGAGAAGTGCAGGGAAAGACAGATGGTGGTAGTCCTGTCATCTTAAAATACTGAGTTTGCTGCTTTCTGGGTAAAGAAAAAGCCCCAGGACCCTGTGAATCCTGTACTGACCAGAGCTTGAGCAGCTCAGGTGATGATATTTGTGGGCCTGGGATGGCACAGCTGGCTCTGAGAACAACCCTTTGTTTTCACAGAAATGGGTTGTTTTCTTAAAGCTTGACCGCCTCCCATGAGTGGGTGAGTTCTTGGTTTTCCTGATGCTTCAAGGGGTGAGTTTCTTGCTCTTATGGTGGCATTCTGAAAACCTGACTTTAATCCTTAAAAAAGGTAAGGAAACAGGTCTTGGTGTGTGTTACAGCTCTTTCTCTCTGTGCTATGGTTATCGTGTAGTTTTAGGTAATTAAGGGGTGGTAATCCTGCAGCGTGTGAGGGGTCTGACATCTCCTGCCCTGGTGTTTTCTCAGCCCACTGTAATGCTCCTCCGCAGCTGATGATGTGATTTGTAAAGGCTCTGCCAGGGCTGAGAGCAGCTATAATTTCTTCCAGCGGTTAATTTGGCCATGCAGTTGAAGGGCTGGCTCCCCAGATGCGGTCTAGTCAACAGCTGCTCAGTGCAGTGCGTCCTTAAATCTCCCCTTTGCCATGGGAATGTGCTCTCCAGCTGTGGTCTGCACTGCAGAGTGTTATTCTAGACTGTGACCTTTTTAATTATAATCTTCATCATTGCACAGTGACCTGGTCTGAGGGCTGCAATCACAGCTATCAATGCAATTAAGATATTGGCATGTTTCCCCATGGACAGACCTCCTCATTTTTTTATTTTTTTTTCCCCCCCTAAGCATCAAATTTTCCAGGTTTCCAAAGTGCCCTTGGGAGAGACCGAGTGTTTGCTACATCAGCTGTGGACAGAGGAAGAGACAGATGCCAGCAGAGAGAGAGGACATTATGTGCCTTTAAGCTGCCTGGGGCTGTATTTAGTGGCATTGCCACCTTGCCAGACCCAGTGTAGTTGCTGGAGACCAGCACCTTGCAAATCACATCCCTTGCAGCAAGCGGGACCCCGGCACAGGGGTGTGTAGTGAGGGCTCCATGCTGGGCTCCAGGTAATGAATCAAGTGTGTCCCCGTCCCTGCGGATTACACCAGTGCTCTCCCACCATATGGCATCCAATTTAATCAGCTGGGGTTGAGTTAAGTGGATTAGGCAGTGCAAGATCCTGCATTGTAATTTAAAGGGCTCTGTCAGCAATAATTTAATGGGGGAAATGGGCAGTGTTTGGGGACAAGTGGGAAAGAGGAAAGAACGGGGCTGAGCTCCAAGGAGGAAATTGATTCTTCATTTCCATTTTGAGCCTAAGGGGCTGGGAGATTCAGCCTGGAAGGACATGGGGGAATTTATTCTTTTAGTGTCTTTTAACTGCCTCAGCTGTCATCACATGCACACTCACTCCCTGCCTGCCAGCCAAAGTCTCCTCATAATCGTCTCTCGTGTGCCCCTGCCCCGGCTTTGCCCAAGTCCTCTTCCCTACCTGTTGGTCTCCCCCAGGCTGTGGGACTGTGGGGAGGGGATGCTGTGTGGAAGTGCTTTAATACCGTCTTTAGACCAGATCTCTCTTGATCTTTGGACTAATTGTGTCTCAGCGCAGACCTGGGGAGCACACAGCTCCTCTCCTTGGAGACCTGAGAAACCTGAGGCTGAATGTGAAATTAAGGTGGATTTTTTGGGTGGGGAAAAAGAACTATTTAGGAATTTAGGGTTTCTCTCTGCATAGCACTGTGGTTTCCCCACATTTTTTTGTATTTTTCTTTGCTTCTCCACTGTCAGATCAGTCATCTAGTGCTGTACAGCTTGGCCTAATTTAGCAGATACGCTGATGCCTCCCTTCCCCCTCCCCTCTCAACACAAGAGGAGAAATAAAGTGGTGGGGAGTGGCTGTGCTGCAAGTCCACTCAATGTGCCCAACTTCTCTGCAGCCTGCCTGCATCCAAGGCTCCACTGGGAAATGGCCAACATCCAACTTTAAAAATGGGGACCATGGTGTTGCCCAAATCCTTCTTGGGAGAGGACTGTGGATTCAAACTGTCCTGGGCAGCACCAGCTTCATGCCCTCTGTCTCTCAGGACTGTGAGCACTGATGTGACCCTTCTAATTAACACCGGCCAGGGAGACACCCTGTGTCCCCAAAGAGCTGCGCCTACAGAACAAAGTGGAGGGAGGGATGGAGGCTGTATTTCCCTGCAAGCTTCAGTGGGAGAGGTGCCTGAGCAAGGAGGGAGGGGAAGAGAAGAGAGACCATATGGTGGGAAGGGAGTGGGAGTTGAATCCAAACAGCACTCAATACAGAGAACATGTCCGGGCACTGCATCCAGAAGGTAGCCTTCCTAAACCGCAGAGATCACCATCAGCCCAGTGATAATTCTGCTGGCAAACTTGAAAAAAATCCTGATCTGAAAGCTGCAGCAGGTTGTCTTTGACTGAAGAAGGCTGAGGAACAAAGTGCAGGGTCTTCCCCTGCTGCAGCATCCCGTGGCAATGCTGGCACAGGCAGATGTGCACTGCATGGGGCTGCCACAGAGCCAAGCGGTTTCTGGCTGCCCCAGCCTTTGTAGGAGCTTTCGATAAGGCACAAAGAGGGTTTGGAGCTGTTTCTGCCTTCTCAGTGCTGGCCTGAATCTGTTTGGGCAGAGCAGTCTTTGCTGCAGCCCTTTCCCTGAAGGGTTCTTTCCTTCCCAGCATCTCTTGGTTGTGGCTTCAGGGGAGTGTAAGCCTGATGTTGAGCAGGGGAGGTTTCGGCTGCTCCCGACACGATAGTGATCTGGTAGCTCTTCAGCTGCTTCTCATAAATACGGCTTTCTGGAGGAAGGCACCATCTGGAGCAGCAGCTTTGGGCTTTCCTCCGTCATCTCTCTTGCATCAAGGGATTCGTGTGCTCAGGCTGTGACAGAATGTGCCTGCTGGTTTGAGCGCAGGTGAGGGATGCTGCACTTTGCTCCTCACCTTTAAATAACCCAACCCTCTCGCCATCCTGCGAGCCAGGCAGGCTTGTGGGGGGTGTTAGAAGGCCTTTGGCTCCTAAAGCTAACAATCAGGAGTTTATGGACCATGGCTTTGCAGGTTGTTTTCAGCTAAGCATCTATTAAGAAAGTACTTGTCCCTTCCTAAAGGGCTGGGGCTGCGGCAAGGCTTGGTCCTCTCCTGCTGCACACGGTGGATTCACCTTCTAAAGAGTGAGAAGGAGCAGCCAGCAGAACTCTGGTGTGGAGGTCTCTGGAGGAAGCTCAGGGTGCTTGTTAACTGATGGATGGGGTAGGTTGAGAATTAAGAACTGATGTTTAATGCTGTTGACGTTTAATTTAATTGCGTTTGCTGCCTGCTCCATTACACATGGGTACTTAGAGTCAAGGGTTGGTGCAATTATTCCTTTCAAAATCTAAATAAATGATGCTATGCTGGTTTACCCCAGGGTAGGCTGTACTTGCTACTCATTTATTTTTCTTCTTGGTTACAAGGGATTGTGCTGTCTGGGTATATTACAATGAAGATCAGCTTTTGTATATCACTTACTGCCGCTCCATGACAGGTGACGGAGGCAATCTGTGTACTTAGCCCTTATAAGCTTTTGCAAAGGAATGTGCTGGGGCACTGAGAAGCAAGTGCCATCTGACAGCATCTCGCAACAACCTGGCAAAGCCTTTTCACCATGCCAGTTCCACATAGTGTTTCCCATGGCCAAGCAGAGCATCACAGAGCCACCACTGCTACCACTGAAGTGTGGATTCTCCATCCCTTTTACATTGAGACATTGTTACCAGTTTGTCTTTGCACTTGATGCTCTGTGTGTTCTTCGAGACCTGCTATTTTGGTATAATCAAGAGTACCACAAAGGGTGGGTTTGCTTTGCAGAGCAGCTCAGTGCAGCAAGGGGGAAAGCAGCTGCCGGCAGGGCCGGGTGGGAGCAAGTAAAGGGTACATGTGAAGCCCCTGTCAACAAAGCCACCTCTGCCCTCTTTTTCTTCTCCATTCAAACCGTGGCTCGAGTGAGGCTGAGCTGAAATCAGTTGCATGGGCATCTCTGTTAGCCTAATAAGATTTGCTGCATTCCCTGCTTGGTTTTTTTCTCCCTTCTCTTTCTTTTACATAATCTGTTATGTACCCCTGGCTGCCTTTGGCTTTACAAGTGTCCGTGGTAGAGGGGAGCTCAGGTGATGGCAGAGAGAGGTGGTTTGCAGGGGGTCAAGGCAAGCACAGTGCAATGAGAGCAGCTCCCTCTCTGCTGTGTCTAGTCCCCTGAGCAAAAGTGGCACCACCAGGGAGTGAAAAAGCCCAATGAGGGTCTCAGGGATGCACTGTCTGGATGTGCTGTGCTGCAGGGAAGCCCTCCAATCTTCTCAGTCCCTGCTGCTCCTTTCCTTGCCTGCTGTATTTTTTCAGTCCCATTCAGTAGTTCCTTTCTATCAGCTCTTCTTTTTTTTTTTTTTTTTTTTTTTAAATTATTATTCTCAGATGCTCATCAGTCTTTTTTAATTTAATCGATACTCAATGTTTCTTTCTGCCCTCTTAGCATTCTGTGCCTGAAAGCCTCCCCTATATGTTAACATTTGAGACCTAGGATGATTACCTCTGCTTCTAAGCTGTATGTGTCTCTACAAACACATACACAGCAGTCCCATCCCTGTGCCCATAGCAATCAATGTGTATTTTGCCAAGTTGTTAGAGCATGATAACGTGGAGTGTGTTATTAGACCATGGCTGAGGCCCCATCTGCGTCTTTCCCTACTGTTCTCTTATCTAAACAGCCTCAGTGCCTGTGTTTGCCTTGTAGGCTAAAATGGTTTCAAAGAGCTTACTGTCTGGTAACTTCAAGGCTCTGATATTGCACCTGGATCGGAAAGTGTCCTAAATAAATACATACAAGTAGAGTTGCTGGGGAGAAGAAGCGAGGAAAGATAGAGGCAGCCAGTGCTTTCCTGTGTGCTTCCCTCCTCTAGGCAGCAAAGCGCCAACTAATTAATTATGTTGGAATGCAGAGAACCGTGAACAGAGGCTTTTACTCTTTTAAAGCTGAAGACAGAGGTGTGGGGGATGCTGCCATGTGGCAATCTCATCTCCATGCTGTGTTTTGGGGGCAGGAGGTCATGACTGACTCAGGATGGACAAGGAGGGTGAGCACCAGGGAGACTTTACATGTTGTCTGTTGCTGCTGCTGCACCACAGTGTTGTGAACATGCAGAGCACCAAGCAGAGGCGACCTGAGAAGGACAGGTCCGTGTGCGGAACTGTGCCCACAGCAATGAGCTGCCACAGCCATGTCAGTTCTCCAGCCCTGCTTGTGCTCACACAACATATTCTCCTACTCTGAGCCATCGCCAGCCAGCTTGGCAGCCCTTGGTGCCCTCTTGCTGGGGGGAGGCAGGTGGGACCACCCATCCAGAGTGATTTGGCCTCCTGGAGAGCAACCAAGTTCCAGAACAACTGCCACTTGCAGCTGCTGCAGCCCCCAGGACCACTGCCATCACTGTGGCTGCTGGTTCCTCCTCTCTGTTACCTCTCATGTGACAGAGGCGTGTAGGTGCAGAGAATATCCTTCCTCCATAGTCATGTGTTACAGCTAAAGGCAGAAAACAGCCTGGCCCTCTGCAGCAAGGCCAAAAACCTGTCCACTTCTTCTCTAGCAGCCCCTCTGCTTGGTTTTAAGGAAAAGCATTATCAGTTTGCACACTGCTGCCCCCATTTCACCCTCTGTTCTGCAGCCCTGTTCCTCCAGGTGCTAAGGTCACACAGAGCCCAGCTGCCTTGGGCCTGGCTATTGGTGCTGGCTGGAGATGCTGTCCATGTGGGAAGAGGTCCTGACCTCGGGTGAGCAATTGATGCCGTTTGTGGAGCTATGCAGGAGGAACATAGTACTGTAGCCTTCCGCTCTGAGCGTGCAAGAAAAGGGAGTGATGGAATACTCGATGTGCTCCCCAGATAGTGTTATTTATGTGCATCACTAGTCCTGAGCAGGGTGCAGGGCAATGCCTTTTTCAGGAGCCCATCACCAAAAGCGGTGTCCCCGAAGCAGCTGTGCTGTGAAGATTGATGCTCGGGGGGGATGTACTGCGCTGCTTTTTGCTCTGCCTCCTGCAGAGACCAGTGCTCAGCTACCACCTCCTAGTTCAGTGTGCCTTCCACAGGACTCAACACTTGCTTGTGGGCTGAGAAAACTTGAAGGACAGTGTGATAATGTCCTAGCTCCAACTGCTATCATTGCAGCTGCGTAATTGGAAGAGGTCAGCGTGGACCTGGATACTATACTCTGGAAGGTCTGAATTCTTCAGGGAGGAAACAAGTAAACTAAGCAGTGCCAGGGCAGCTGCACAGCACATGGGATAAACTAGAGTGACTTCCCGTCAGGCTGCAGAGGAACAGGCTAAACCATTAAAAGAACAGTTACCTTTTGGAAAGAGGTTTTACGACCGTTTGTTAAATACCATGGAAAAAACCAAACCAAACCAAAGAACAAAGTAACATAAAATCACTTTAAAATTCCCAGCTGTGTAAAAACTGGCAGTTGTGTAACATCTGATCTCATCCATACTTTGTACTGGAGGTATTTTCCTAATTCCTTGGCCCACATATGTGTTTTTGAGCAGGTTAAGAAGCAGCTTTGGAAGCCCTAATGATGCGTTTGGTGTGCACACAGAGGTGTGCTAGTTGGATGAGGTGGGAATACACCCCTGTCCTGCTCTGGGAAAGGCCTTTTAGCAGAGGAGGTGGGGGGGGTGGGGGAGTGACAAAGCTGTGCGCTGGCCTGAGCGCTGGCACTGCTTGGAGCAGGAGCAGACCCTGGTGCTGTCACAGCTCTAAGTGGTGCCTGACTGGCACACTGAGGCAGTGCATCCGGCCGGGCACCCGCCAGCTCTGGTTGGTACAGGAGGAAAGAAAGAGGATTGGAAAATGCTGGGGTGGGTGGACAGCCCCCATGCGTGGGGTGTTGGTGGCCGCTGCCTTGGCTCCCCATCCCTCGGGCTCAGGGCTGCCGCGGGGGGAATGTCCTTCAGGACTTGGACCATAAATCCTTTGTGCAGAGCCTTGATAAGGAGAAGTGCCACTGTTAGCTGATTGTTTCAGGATGGGGGATATGGAAAACTCTGCTTTATTTTGGTTTGTGTTTTGGGTTTGGGTTTTTGGTTGTTTGGTTTTTTTTTTTTTTTTTTTTTTGGGGGGGTGGGTGTGTTTTGTTTGTGTTGGGTTTTTTTATTTGGTTCTCCTTTTCCCTTTCCAGCAAGTCTTCTAATTCTGCTCCATCTCACAGCTGGAAGTATGTGCCTGGGGTCCACATGTAGAAAGGAGCTACTGTGAAAGACCAGGAGGGAGATCCTGGAAGTAGTTGTGTGGTGTTCTTATGCCCCTTTTTCTTGGTGTCTTCACATAATGGGAATTTTTATTCTAGGAAAATACATCTCTCTTTTTTTTCTTTTTTCTCCCCAGATTTGGAGGCTCTCATCCTTTCCTCAGACTAACCTGTCATCTGATTTCCTTGTCTCCTGGGACTTTTCTAGTCCCTCTTGTCATTCCCAAGCAGCTCAGCAATTAGTCACTGAAAACTTTCCACTTCCATAAGCTACCTGCTGTACTGCACGGCTAAATAAGTAAGTGGCTCAGCTACTGCAGGCAAAAATCTGTCCTTCTGGCTTGTCGCTGGGGGGGAAGGACAGTGAGTTAACTGCTGTGCTCCAGGAGGACAGGCAAACTGTGAGGCTTGCCCCCTGAGCTGGACTGCTGGGATAACTGCATCATGAGAGACAGAACTGGGGGTACCACCTGCTCCCCAGGGCAGTGAATCCTTTGGGCAAGCTGATAGGGAACTGCAGCTCTCTGGACCACCCCATGTAGGCCCCACAGGCAGATATGGGTGCTAGTTGGTGCTGGCACTGTTGCCCTGGGTTCACCCTGACTGACATCAGGAGCTGATCAGTGTAGCATAGGTGACCCTGTGTCTTTGCATGGATGAGTTGTGAGCGGTGCAAGCTCAGCACCTTGTATCATTTTCCTTCTTAGCATGCAAGCAATCAGATGCTTGGCAAGAAGAGGAGGAATTAAGATCCTTAAATCTGGAGAGACCTTTAGAGGTTACAGCCATAAAGTCCTAAGCCTGCATTGCAGATAGTTTGGCCCAAAAGTTTCTGTGGCTTCCCAGGAGGAGAGGACTATCAGTCCCACAGTGGCAATGAGGTGGATTGCTTGTTCTTGTACTACCTCTGGTCCTGCTGGCTAACCCAAAGCAGTGTGAGGCTGTTTTATTTACATGGGAGGAGTCGCCCCAGCACTTAGGCTGTATTTAGGCTCCAGCGACTGCAAGGGTGGCTTTGAGAGCCCTCATCTGAGGCTGCACTCTGCTCTTTGGCTTAGCTCTGAATGCTGGCAGGGGGATAGGGGGGCTGGGAAGATCGGGGAATGCAGTGGAGTGACTGTGAGGGGGACTCGTCTTGGGAGATGCTGTGGGGTAGATGAAGGTTGGAAGTGGTGGCAGAGATAGTTGCTGGGTCTGGTCCCTGCTCTGTTTGGATCCAGATGTGACTGAGTTGGTGTGCAGCCACTCTGAACACAAATGCTTCTGATGAACAGAAAAGGTGTCCCCACTTATCCCCAGCTCAGACTCTCTAATTTTAGCTCATTCATTCTCTTGAGGTCTGGCTGCACGTACACTCTGTGCACAGGGTATGATGCAACTGTAGTTGCATCATCAGTTCTCAATGGCTGGAAAAAGGTTCACCGGCACCGTATTCTGGATTTAACACTTAGAGGCACAGATTCCCCAGCCCATGGAAGGTGAGACTGTGGCTGCACCAAAGAAACACGGACATCTATTCATGCTTAGAGAGACTGGCAATGAGCAAAGCCATGCTACCAAGCTATTTGAGCTCCATTTTTAGCACTTCCTTCAGATCAGAAAGCCTTCCCAAAGGGAACATCATAATAATGAAACACCTCGGAGGACACCACTACTCTTTTCATGTCACTACTAAGTATCCTGGCTGGGATTTGAGTCTCTGCTTCTATGTGCTAAGGTTTCTTGGTACCGCACCTTGAACCACACAGGATTCCAGCATGCTAGGAAACAGGTAAAGGAATCTTAAAGGCACCAGCTTCATCTCAATGAGGCTGGAAGGCCCTTGATGCTAGGGACCAGACCTTGCTGCCTCCAAAATATATGGTGGATGCAGTTAGTCACTGTGGGCACTTCAGGAGAAAAAAAAGAGCAGTTGTGGATTATTCCCCCCCCCCAAAAAAAAAAAAAAAAAATTAGTTACTTCAGCAAGGCAAAGCTCTGTGGAGGATGGGGAGGAAAGTAACAGGTGCTTGGAGTAGAGCTGGAGGGATGATTTCTTCTGTGGTGCTAAAATGGTTAATTATCGTAATCATCACAGAGCTCCCAGTTAAGCCATCTGTTGCTTAGCAAACAGTTTTGGATGTAAATGTAATAAATATTTGATGATGCTGTGAAATGACGATAAAGGCCCAGCAATCAACTAGTTCACAGAAGAATCGTCTCTGCTCTTCTAGCTTGGGTTCTTTCTTGTGTCTCCCACCCCTTGCTCCTAAGGAACAGTCTTTAAGCCTGTGCTTTTGTCCTCCGCCTTCCCAGCGCTGCTGCCAGGCGTGGGTTTCTGTGCGACCCTGAGCTGTTGGCATGCTGATCCTCTTAGTAATGCCGGCCCTCAACCACCTCATAATGGTGCTACACTGGATGTCTCGCACCGTATGCCCACTCCACATTTCCAAACTGACACCAAAGATCTCCGGATAATGCTACAGCTGTAATGCAAAGGCACGGTGTATGTGGACAAAGTCTAGCGCTGTCCTTCGTGATGCTTTGTGCATCATGCAAATTAATTACAGTTGTAATTATCCTGTAGGACCTTTCCAGTTGGCTGATTTTAGTCAAAGCCTTCCCCATCTCTCCTTCTGAGCTTGTGCCAGGGCAGCCCCCACTCGTTCAGGAGGCTGCAAACCCCACAGCTGGGCTTTGTTTTGGGTCTGCGTTTTCCTCCAGTCCTGTATGTGCTCAAAGCTAGAGTCTAAGACCAGCATCCACCCATCATCTGGAGGCAGTTATTCTGTGTTTATGCTGCCAGGACAGAGCTAGGAACCTGGCCTGCAGTGGGCAGGTGTTTTTATTGTTCTGAGCCAGTTGTACTGTGCCAATGCTGACTCACAAACCTGACACCAGGGACAGCGTTAGGCTAAAAATCAATTGGCCCCATGTTGAACACTCCCTATATTCATCTAGAGTTCTGCTGTTCCTCAGCCTGCATCCTGCCCCTGGACCAGTGCCCAGGCCCCTTGTGAACCATGGGAAGACGTCACCCAGAAATGTGAATTTCTGAGCATTCAAAGGCTGCACTGTTTATTCAGCAGATAGCTCCATCTCCATGCTCTACCCCCACTTAATTTGAGTGTTGTGTTTCAAAGAACAGGGCCCAGTATCCTGCTATTGATACTTCCTGTTAAGTGAGAAATTTGGGTTAGAAACCAGCTGCAACACTCCCTGGGGGGGCTGGATATCATTCTTTGCTGGGCCTCTGCCCTGCAGCTGAAGTTGTGTAAACTTTACATCATGACATAATGTACTGGAGCGTCAGTGGGCAGAGGCACTGCAGCTGGGCCGCATGTCCCTGCTGACAGCCAGCTGGCTAAAGCAAATACATGGCTGTGCCGTACCTATAGTGAGATATGTTGGAGGGGTGCTCTATTTAGGGAAGAATGATTTTTCCCTTTGCGTTGACAAATCAGTTCCTTCCTGGGCCACTGACCTGAAATGGGACTTCTTCCAGTTATTTACTTACTGCTTGTTGACTCAAAATATTAAGATATGGAAAATAAAATAAAGCCTCAAATACCCACAGCCACCAACTGTCCAGCCTTAGGATGAACATTACACTAGGACTAGTGCAAACGTAGGTGCAGTTACTTTAAAACAAACTACACAAGTGAATATATCCTCTAACAAGGCTATTTTTGCTGTTTGGAACTTGGCCTTGATTTTATTTTATTTTTTTCTCCTTCCCAATTTCTCCTGCTTTTCTAGCTGACTGGGAAAAAATCTCCAGAATTAATTAGGTGACTTAGAAGCTGATGATCCCATTGGATTTGGGCTTGGACAGCAAAAGCTTTTAAGACATGCTTTCATCAACCTCAGTTTAGCAGCACATTATTTCTGAGGTATTAATTTCTAACTAGCGTGCCTGCTCACTCTGCCTACAACTGCTCTGAGATGAAAGCAATGTCCTAACTCCCCATGCTTGATTCTGCCCACCAGCAAGTTTTCTGGGGAATCAGCTTCCTTGGGGATGTAACACACCATATTTTATTTTTTTCATCCTTAGTACCCAGGACAGATCTGGGCTTCTTGCCTCCATCCCTCAGGTTTCAACTTTCCACGGCCAGGATAGTGTTTGGGAGCAGCAAGACAAGATTTCCGCAGGGGTGCAGCCCCAGGACAAGGCGCTGGCTTTACCAGCCCAGTGTGAGTCTTGAGGGGAGGTGTCCCCCCCTCCTGCGCCCGGGATTAGCCCCCTTTTCTGCCCCCGCATCTCCCTGGCCCGCCATCCCTGGCAGCTTGCGGGATGCTCCCCATCCTTACCCTGCTCCAGGTCCTGCTGATCGTACCAGGGCTCCTCTTCCTCGCTCTGGAACTCCTCCATCCTGTCGGCGCTCAGCATTTAGCACCAGCGGCCCGGGGACACGCGCAGCATCCGCCAGCGGGGGCCCCGCCGCCGCCGAAAAAGCGGAGCGGGGATGGATGCGGGGATGGATG
>JAAGNO010028747.1:0-15131 GCA_033439905.1 Ceryle rudis
TATTAATGTCTATAAATATCTGAAGGGTGGGTGTCAAATGGAAGGGGCCAATCTCTTTTCTGTAGTGCCCAGCAATAGGACAAGGAACACTGGGTATATACTTGATCATAGAAGGTTCCACCTCAACATGAGGAGGAATTTCTTTACTGTTAGGGTGACGGAGCACTGGAACAGGCTGCCCAGAGAGGTTGTGGAGTCTCCTTCTCTAGAGACTTTCAAAACCTGCCTGGGTGCATTCCTGTGCAACATGCCCTAGGTGATCCTGCTTTGGCAGGGGGGGTTGGACTCGATCTCTAGAGGTCCCTTCTAACCCCTACCATTCTCTGATTCTATAATTTAATGCCCAAGCTCCGAACTCCCCACCTACAGCGCAGGCAGCTCCCTGGATAGCAAGGCACTTTGGGATTACAGTGATGCAGTGGCCTTACAGGAGTTCCAGATATATAATGGCACTGAAAGAAACATGGGGAGCTCTGCCTGGTGGCAGGTTTGGGACAAACCTCCCCTTCTGGCCATGTTTGCTAAAAAAGGCTCATCAAAGCATCATTAAAGCAGTAACTGGCAACTGAACAAACATGGTGGCTTAGCTTGGTTTTGACTTGAAATCAGAGCCGTTAACTTGCGAGTGGGGCACCAGCCTTAGTCTGTCAGTAGAGATGTGTGACTTTGGGCAGGACCCTATTGTGCACCCAGACACACAGCTTTGGCTGGATGCTCCTCAGAGAGCCGGTGAGAGCCAGAACTTCAGTGAACCCCTTTCTTACTGCTGCAAGTAAGTGTTTAATGAAAGGCTCTGAGGCACTTTTCACCAAAAGTATGTATTTATTTATAAAAAAAAATAGACCAAAGTACTTTTTTCTATAAAATACAATTCCTTGGAGGTTGAATGTCCTAGACCTGAGTACACATGGCATTGCTGTCTGTAGCTGTAGGTGGCTGATCCAGATCTGATGCTGAATATCAGGGGAACCTGGAATTTCTAATTCCTTCTAGGTCAGCAAGGGATTTTTTCCACTGATGACTAAGGGACTTAACCACACGTCTCCTGTGGATTTCCATTACACATGTATGGCCAAATCCCTTCAGTGGCTTTAAAATTCAATCCAGAGAAGACAGCAAAGTCTAATTTTCTTACTCTAGGCCTTAAATTCCCACACTGTTTGAGGCATCTCTGGACCAAAGACACGTGGCCAGACCCTTGTCTGCTGTAAAGCAGTGTATCTCACCAACTCCCTGTACCTGCTCCAATATGTGGGTTAGACTGAAGAAACCCTCAGCTCCCACTCTCCTTGGATTAAGGTGTCCAAGACCAGAGCTTCATGGCTGTACCAGAACTTGGCAGTTGGACTAAATCAGCAACTGAAGTGTATTTGAGGCTCCTCATTGCTCTATGTGCTCACTTTTGGTTTCAGAGTCTGGGGGCAGCTGTTGGGGCGTGACTCAGAGGTGGCTCTAAGGTACCTTTTGGAACTGCAGAGAGGAGGTGACATGGTGACCCAGGCAGCAGGATAGCTTCTTGATGAAGGACCAGATTTTGGAATGAATGGCAAAATCAACAGGTAAAGTAAAACCCCACCATTTCCTCACACTGGGAAAAGACCTTCTTCCGGAGCAGTACCTGCACCAAGCACCTATCCCTTCCCTGGAGGCTCTAAGCCTACACCCTTTTCTGGCCTTACATTTTCTGTATCTTGTCACTGTTGCAAAGTATATTCTGTTTTCTGCTTCAGCTCCCCCCAGATTTTGAAACAGATGCAGTTCTGAGACTTCCTAGCTATGAAACTCCAGCAAACTGTTTTACTTGGAGGCTCTTTTTTTCATAAAGCTCCATAACCTGCGCTGCTGTGACATCAGCACCCCAGTTTGCATTAAAAATAATGCATCTATCCATCTTTTCAGTGGTGAGGCTGAAACTGAAAATGGAAACCTGGACAGCATTGCTGGGAGCTGTCAACATTTGGTTTTAATTTGGTTTGCTGTGAAAATCTGGAAGAAAATTATTTAAGGTCCAGCTTGTGACTTTTAAGTGCTTCTGATCAATAATGCTGAACCCTTTCCTTATCTTTGAGTCAAATACTGCTTTCAGCTGGCAGACTGTAAGCAGCAGTGGCATGTGAGAACTGAAGCTGCTGGAAGAAAGCACCTTCCCTGTCTGCCATGATGGTGCATCAGCACCTTCAGCAGATAAATTAATCTATGGTGTATTTTTAATGAGCATCTAAAAGGGTTAATGTTGGCCTTTCACTGACTCTGCCCTCCAGGGCAGTTTGATATTTGCCTTTGTGACAATTTTCTATTAGGGTATAGTCTCAGGTTTACTTCTATCAGATGTCTCATGTCAAAGTGTGTCTGGGGAGCATTTTAACTTTCACTCTTCTCTTTGTTATTATCCGTTTGAATGCTGTAGCTCAGCTATGCCAAAACAAATCACTCAAATGCTCCTTTGGATGAATCTTGCATCCTTCTGGCAGACTGAAAAGAGCCTCCTTCAAACCTCAAACATTGTTAAAACTACAAAAACAATCTCTATCAAAAAAAAAAAAGGCCTTTTGGAGCCCTTCCTGCAACCACATTTTGGGCTGGTTTCTGCTGGTTTATTTATTTATTTGGTTGGTTGGTTTTATATGTAACTGATTAGCATCTTTATTTGCTGAATGTTTGATTCTGAAACATCACCACCCCCTCCACCACAAAAATACTTGATTTTTTAGACATACCTCAATAGACAGAGAAGAGCTGTTACGGGATAAGGCCAAACTCACCAGCAGCAGCACTGCCTATGGCTTATCTCGCACACTACACAGCAGCTGATTGGTATAACTAGTAGTAAGGGCGTGTTGTTTGCACGTCTGGCATCCGACTAGGTGCAGTATGTGTGCAACTAACTTTGCACAGGCAAGGAAGAAAGTACAGTCACAATCCTCTTCCAACAGCGTGACTGACAGGCAGTCACTGGAGTTGCTTAGTATAGCCCTTGGTCTGGCACGTAGCACTGACTGTATCAGCAAGACCCCTCAACTTCCAGCTTCTGCCGTTCTGCTATCCAAGGTGAAGACACACCTCTAGTTTCTTCAACAAATCTCTGCTAATGTTTTTTCCCCTGTGAATGCTTCTTCCTTCCGCCTGTGGTGCGAGTTCCCTTGTCTTTGCACACTGGTGTAAAAACACTGTAGTTGTTTTCTGGGTAAGCCAGGTGTAAATTCAGAGTAAAGCCTCAGCCAAATGCCAGATCAGTGCTGATGACACCGTGTACTCATGGTTCAATTGATCTATTTCATTCCAAGGCTTCTGTGAAAATTGTCTCTATGTTTGTGCCAAATAATACTAAAACTCCTACTCCTTCAGCAGGAAGGAGTCCTCTTAAGATCAGAATTGAGTTTTTATTGCATCTGATGATGATGACTGATCACAAAAAAGGAGATATGGAAACGGCCACTGCTATGGTCCCAAACCATGCTACGTGCTCAAGACAATTTCACCATGGAATATCACTGGGAAACCCTTTTCCTTAGAGTCTCTGCATTGAAGGCACCTGTAAATGCTGTTAAAGATGAAGATATTCCAGAAAAGTTGCCAGGAGCTCCAGCCCTTAATAGCCCTTCTGAGAGGGAATCTGTGAGTAAGAGGAAACACATATGCCAACTGCTGGCAGGGGAATAAAATGCACAAGGTTTGCATTAAAACAAAAAAAATCATTTGTGCTTAGTCCTCTGTAATACAGTAAGAGCAGCAGAGAAGTTTTTCAGACTCAAAGTAGATGCTAAATAATAAGCCTTTCTCATTTTGAGCATTAACAGATGCTGTAAAAGCCAGCAGTTCTCACTGCTGAGTGGCCACCTTATACCTGCATGAAAGCTGTGCACATGAATTCTGAGAGGTCAGAAATACTCATTTCAAATGAGAGAGCAGGCTACATGCAGGGCTTAGTTGTCTAAAAAAATAATTTCTTTAAAATCAAGAGCAAACCCACTTGCTGTTGAAGTAATTTTCAAGTTTCTGATTATTAAAAAAAAAACAAAAACAAAAACCAAACCCAAACCACCAAAATACAACACCAAACATTTGCCAGGTGGGTTGCTGCCAAACAGAGCTCCCCAGTTGGGATCTGGCAGGAAAGCCCAGTGCTTTGAGGTTATGGATCCACAGCAGCCTGAACTAACATCAGCATTGCCGTGTGGGTCCTGAAAGCTAAACTGTCAGAGAGGGAATTGCTTTCTTCTGGGAAGAGCACTGATACTGCTGTAAGGGAAAGGGCATGGAGCAGGAATGAAATGCCATGGAGCCACAGTCTTTGTAGAGATGGTGCCTGCATGAAATCCTGCTTCCTTTGAAGCTGAAGGCAAGATGGCAACAGATTCACTCACATCCTGAAAACATTCTCCACATCTTTAACTCTCCCCATTTCCTTTCCACACTGTGTACCTACTCCTGGGGATTCAAAATCTGCAGAAAAAAAAGCCAGGTTCCTCAGGCTTACACTGAGGAACGTGATGTTCAGCTCATCTGAGGCATGTGGACCCCAGCTTCATTGAAGACCTTCGAGATCTTCAGTGAACTGATGCTCACAACATGCCTCTGAGCAGAAGCCAAGGTAGCAGCACCAGCCCAGGGAGCTCGGATCTGAGCCCACACTGAATCCAAGGCTGTGTTCCTCTTACTGGATTACAGCTTTGACTCCAGTGAAGGATTAAGATGGGAGTTGTGGGTTGAGAGGCCATCAAGGCTTGCCTGTCTGAAGGCTGGTCCTGCTATGAGTGGCCAATATTTGCGTGCACACACTGGCTTTGTGTGTGCTGGCAGAGTCACCCTCTTCATCTGAAATAACTCCCAAGGCCCACTGGCTCTTCCCACGGGTGGAAAGGGCAAAGAGGGATAGAATTCATGGATAACTAAAAACGCATCAGGAAAGCATTGGGAACATGTCAAAGGTAATCAAGCTCTTGTGCTTCACAGGACCCTTGTCATGGCAGACACTTGTCGCTCTGAGCTTTGTTATGCGCAAAGATGTGACCTCTGCTCTGTTGCAGCCTGCGTCAACCATGCCAGAAGTCAGTCGGCTTCTCCCATCAGAACCAAATGCACATGTCAGCCCTGGGCTTTAGGGGCTTTGTCTTTAAAGCCATTTTTACCCTCAAATCAGGGCAGGTAAATCCAGGCACTGCAGCTGATGCCCAGTTGTCACACAGTGACAACACCAGCAGGGAAGAGTTCTGTGCAGACCCCAAGTCCTGAGAGACACAGTGGCATGAGCTGTCCTCTTCTCATCAGGCCCAGGGCTGGGGGTTAAGAAGAGAGTGAAGGCACTGGCAGCCAGCTGGCCAGAGGTGACCGCTCAGCTCTAAGGGCTGGGGTCACAGTGGTATTTGATGCTGCGACACACCATAGAGCAGCAGTTCCAGTCCATGCTCCACAGACAATTTGCTGACTAGGAGACTGTTTTCCTTCCAGTGCTGTGGTTTGACTCTCACGGATGCAGGTTCCCTCAGGTTGGAAGGAAAGAGCTAAGCACGATGCAGTCAATATATTATTATCCACCATGGTCCAGAAAAAGTTGGAAATCATTCTCTGAATTTGTGTTTGTCCATATTGCTTGTTCCGTGCCTGAAACTAGTTCTACAGCAGCAATCTTGTGCCTTGTGGAAGATTATGCCTTCAGGTGATGAGAGGTGGCAAGGAGCTGTGCTAGAGCAGGGCAGGACGGATGCACTTGCCCAATGCCTGTTCCGCATTTGAACAACAAAGAAGAAAAATAGTAAAATATTCAATTTTCCTTAATTTCCCCTTTCTTTGCTTGATGTCATGCCTCCGGGCATAACTGTCTTCAATATAAAAAAAATATATTGCAGCTCTCCAAGTGATGGTCCTGGGCCACAGCCTGCGAAACAGTGGCATTGTCTCCTTCCCAGAGAAATCCTCTGAGATGCCCTCCTTGCTTTTGTCCTCTCTCCCACCCTTCCCCAGGGCTCTCGAGCTGTCTGGCTGCTTTCCTGTGACATTTCAGTCCTGAAGGAAGTCAGGAAGAAAGCCTCTCTCACCAGTTCACAGGAAGGTAACACTGACTTCTGGAAATGGAGTGAAATAAGAAACATCAGAGGTCTGTGCTGGCTTCTGTGAGCACAAAACCTCTCCCCTGGGCATTCCCACCTTCATGGAAACCTGTGGTTATTTTCAGGACTGTGCATTCCCAGACACTGGCAGCAGTCTCATTCACTAGCTAAAGCAAGAAAGCCCTTAGCAATGCCAAAGGATAGTGATCCTTTGGCTCTAGGAGCAGTCCTCATTGGAATGGAGGCCCAAGATCTCTTCAGCCAAGCTGACAAGACCATTTTCTTCCAGGGCTGGGATCAGCCGTGCTATTGTGGCCTTCTTCCCTTCCGACTGGATAAATCTGAGAAGCATCTGATAGGCTTGTTCATATAGTCCTTCTCGGTCATATTCGAGGGCCAGGTTATCAATGACAGGATCACGTAGGGCCCGGCAGGTCTTCTGCAAAGAGCGACCCACTTGCTTCCACTTCTTGGACACCAGCTTGGCAAATTTCTGGTGGTCATCTGGTGTGAGTGTTCTGTTGGCTGAAAGGGACAGAGGGCAGGTAAAACAGAGGTTTCACAGTTGGTGTGGTGCAGCTTGGGCCCATCCAAGGTTCCCTCAACATTGTGTGGAGCAGGGAGTCTGTTCAGATCTGTTCAACACCCGCAGCACATTAAACTGATGTGGAGCTGCTTTGCGTGTCCTACAGTGTTTTAACACCAGGGCAGCACTGAGCACGTGGAGCAGAATTGCAAGAGCAGTGAAGTGGAAGGGACTGTCCCACCATGGGCAGGGGGACATGCACATGGGGCTGTGAGCTCTGACAGCTCCTCCAACACTGGGAAGTTGGAGTAAACCTTGCTGATGACCTCAGTCAAAGGACATGGAAGAAGAGAAAACTACTCTGCATCGTCCTTTTCAGTATTAAGGAGTTTTAAAATGTGAGGAAGGGACACAGGCTCCAAAGGATCTGGTTCTGTGCCACCCCAGAAAAGAGGCTGAGGCCTAACTGAAGCAGTTTGGCAATATCTTTGCACTGCTGTAATTCCTTCCTTATGGGATGCTGGGAAATCATTGATTTATCTGAGGTAGACCCCAATATGTAGTCAAGTTAATTCTCCCTCTTTCGGGTAGAATCTGAGGGCTTTGAGGTGAGAAAGACCAAGGGCTGTCTTGGTCAGTTCAAGCTACTTACCAAACTCTTGTCCCTGAAAGATGAAGGTGACCTGTGGGGAAAGGGCACTGCCTTGAGAAGGACAGGGTAGAGATGCAGAGTTTGGAGGTGCGCCATCTTTTACAGCCATATTGTTGTTGTTGATGCTCTGGTGAACAACAAGGCTCTTGAGGCCTTCCTCCAGCTCTGTGATCTCCTCATCCCGCAGGCGGTCAGGCTGTAACGCAAACAGTGTCAGTGACTCATGCCAGGTTCGCCATCTCACAAAGCTAAAGGTGCAATTTAAAATGATGGTGTCAAGGAAGGAGCAACGAGATAGCTACAGCATGCGTTGTAGACTGACCAGATGAGACAGTCGAACCGAGTTGCGGCTGTAAAGGTGTGAATTTGAATCGGTAATGTACACGAAGCGGGCAATCCCCCACTCCTGCGTTTCTCGCGTGCAGTGGTTAAGTGCTTACAAGTTGCACAAAACCACTACTAGTTCATGTTTATTTTCAGCAGCACTCTACAAGAATTAGGGTGCACCAGAGGCTGTGTGGCTTCTCTGACTGACCTCACGTGAGTGTCAGACCCATGGAATAGGGTGACCTGGCCTTGTCAGCTAATGGCCATCAAAGCAGGCAGCTCCTCCTACTCACCTTCTCCCCCTCTGCCCCTCCATTACCTACTTTTCACAGAATCACAGACTGGTAGGGGCTGGAAGGGACCTCTGGAGATTACCTCAGAATCACAGAACAGTGAGGGTTGGAAGGGAGCTCTGGGGATCATCTGGTCCAACCCCCCTGCTCCAGCAGGGTCACCCAGAGCAGGGGGCCCAGGATCCCATTTGTCCAGGCGGGTTTGGAATCTCTCCAGAGAAGGAGACTCCACAACCTCTCTGGGCAGCCTGGGCCAGGCTCTGTCACCCTCACAGAAATGAAGATTTCCTGATCTTGAGGTGGAATTTCCTGTGTTCTGGTTTGTTCCCATTGCCCCTTGTCTTGTTCATGGGTACCACTGACGACAGTCTGGCTCCATCCTCTTGACACCTGCCCTTGAGGCATTTATAAGCATTTTGTTTTTCTTGGGTCCTCTGCAAGCCAGTTTTTCTTTTTAACCAAGAGAAAACTAGTGTGACCTCCAAAAAGCAGGCAATGAGAAAAGGACTAGAAGGCAAAGCCCATGGGAAGAGTCAAGCCTGGGGAGTGCTCTCAGTCATGTTTAGCTCGCCGACAGGAGGGACCCAGCACTGCCCATAGCCATTGATGGCTCTGCCCTCGTCATCTTTCTGACTGTTGCACTGTCAGACTGAGTCAGTTTTGGGGAACTGAGAATAAGCCCGTCTCTTTTGTCTGCTCAGCTGGTTCAGCAGAGGGAGGGAGCCATAAGCAGAAGTTGACAGGGGATGGGATATCACATTTTGTTTGGTCCAGGGCTGAAAGGTTTGAATTTCAATCTGTGCTTGCAGAAAAGCAACCTGGCAAAACATGCTCTTGTGATTCATCTTTCCGAGTGGATGGTGACTACCTATTTCTCAGGACCATGTAGAGAGAATCACAGCTTTAAGGTATTGCTACTTCCAAGTGGAAAAAAAAAAAGAGTAGAGGAGAAAGGAAACGAGTTTAATCCTATCAAGTGCCTTGTTTTTGTGGTGAGATGACAAGATCTCGCTGGTCTTGCTAGCAGGATTAGTGTGCCAATGCCAAAGTGTGCAATGAGCTAGACCTTAGATCTTGCCCCCAAGAGAGAGTATTTGCCTTTAGAAGAGCAGCCTGTTCCTGCTGGCAGCAGACACCGTGTCCCCACTCTGTCACGCACTGTTGGGATAACACGCAGAGTGTTTGTGCTCATGCTCGTTTCCAGGTGCAGCCACCACTGCTACTCTCAGAGGAGGTGGTGTGTGAGGCAGGGGAGGAAGGTGCTAAGCAGTGATGGTTCTACACAGGAGTGGTGCCTGCCTCCAGGTGTATCAAGTCTAACAGGTTGAGCGAGGTTCTTCTCCCCCTCTACTCTGCCCTAGTGAGGTCACCTCTGGAGTACTGTGTCCAGTGCTGGGCTCCCCAGCTGGAGAGACAAGGAGATACTGGAGAAAGTCCAGTGGAGGCTGCAAAGATTCTGAGGGGACTGGAGCATCTCTGTGTCCAGGAAAGGCTGAGAGCCCTGGGGCTGTTCAGCTGATCAATGCTGATCAAGAGCTAAAGGGCCCCTAAAGGGAGAGATGATGGGGCCTGACTCTTGTCAGTGGTGCCCAGTGACAAGGGACAACAGGCACAAACTGGAACCTGGGAGGTTCCATCTGAACAGGAGGAAAAACCTCTTTGCTGTGCGGGTGTCAGAGCCTGGCCCAGGCTGCCCAGAGAGGTTGTGGAGTCTCCTTCTCTGGAGAGATTCCAAACCTGCCCGGACAATGGGATCCTGGGCCCCCTGCTCTGGGTGACCCTGCTGGAGCAGGAGGGTTGGACAAGATGATCTCCAGAGGTCCCTTCCAACCCTCACTGTTCTGTGATTCTGAGGCACACTTGCTTGATGTTCTCGACTACATCTTCTATAATTCCTCATCTTAGTGGTGATAACAGCCACACAAATTGTTATCCGCAGTAACCACAGTGATTTAGCAGAATCTCTGTAGGCTGTTTTAGGTGACTCTGACCCTTCACAGAAGTGCACAGCTCTTTTCTGGGGAAGGACAGAGTTTTTTCTCCGTATTACACTTGAGAACTGAAGGATGGAGAAGCAAACAATGCAGAGCAGGATTTGTACCCACCTTTCCTGAGCCCTGTGCTACTGCTTCTCACTGCTGCCTGGCCTCCCTCCCGCTCCCGTTCACCTTTTCTCTGTAGATGCACTCCAGGCAGCGATCCTCATCCTTCAGCATGTCGTCGAGGTGCTCATTGCCAGCCTTCAGCTCCGTTTCAAGAGGCAATGTGGTCATGGCCAAGGATTGCTGGAGGTGATTCTGGAGGGACTTCTGTAGCGCTCCTTCCCGGTAACTCTGCAGGAACCGGCGGCAGTTCTCCCGCTTGCAGAACTTGAGCTGGACTATCAGGTGCGGGTGGCTGCAGTGCACTTTGAGCATGTCCACACCATTCATGCTGCCGGTGGAGTCTGGCAGGGAGAAGTGAGCAGAGTCACTATCCAGGCATGAGACAGACAACCCAGACCCACTCCCATCCACCACCAAGCCTGCAATGGAGTAGCTTTTGAATTCTCTTCAATCTGTGATAAAGTCCTCTGGGGTGAAAAACCTGTATGTAAAACCAAGAGGAAAGGGATAAGTTTTTCTTGCCTTGTCACCATCAATTCCCATGAAGTGTGGTGTCCAGCAGGAGCCATATGGTACTACACCCCAGGTGATTATCCCAACACTCTTTACTAGGGGAGGTTTTATGTTTGAAGTTCCATTTCCAGGACAAAAATGGTTACACTAAACTGGTAGCACAGGGAAGTTTTATAGATGAAAGCACATAATTCAGCTCAGTGCTCAACCTTCAGTCCCTGTGACTGGAGTTCTCTGGAGTGATGAAAATCCTGGCTGGAAAGAGCCTCGGCGTTTACTCTCCACCTCGTGCCCAGAGGTCTGGCTCTGAGCCTTCCGCACATCTCACAGATGGAGAATGATTGATCTAGTCACAGGAATTTAGGCTACTTGACATTGGGTCTTGACTTGTTAAGCTCTTCTGCACAGAGAATTAATTCACAGTGAAATCTAAAAAAGAAGCAGCCAGGGAAGCCCTCTAACATTAGTGTGAGGGGAGCACAAGCAGCATGGATGACTAGTCCAGGCCTTCATTCTTCCTTCTACCACCAAAACTCAATTTTGACTATGTGTGCACATTGACATTTTCACCACAGGGATTTTAGATGCTGCTGACGACAGTTTGAAATATGTGTTTCTCTTTTTTTTGCAGCAGAAGCCTGGGGGAGGCTGGCTCTACAGCTTCCAGACCTGAGCTCTCCTTTTGACCTGTCATGGCACAAGACTGTACAGAGGTGTCAGCTCAGACTGGTGCTACATCAGGTATTTCTAACCCATTATTTACACATGTTCGGAGGAGAATCCTAAAGCAAAGCAGACTTCTGGGCTCCATGTTGAGGCAGGACAGAGTGACCTGGCATTTAAAAATATGTGATCTAACAGTGAGTGGCTTCACAGAGTTTACTGAGTCCTGGCTGCATTAGAAAGTCTAGTTTGGGCCAGATGTGTAATGGGGAAATTGGTCTAGGCACCTAGGAATAGCATTTGAATTCACTGTGGCTGACCAGAAATGTCATTTTATTGCTTCCTTCATGCTTTGATTTTTGTGAGCACTGGTTAAACAAAAGCTTCCATAACAGGGCAAGAGGGCTGGGGATGGAAAAGCTGCACAGGCATGGGAACCTTTATGACTAGTGTACAAGACAGCTGGAAAGCTACCTAAAAGAGAGGACTTTGCACATGTTTCTTCCTGAAACTTCATGCAGCTTGAGATTTCATAGCCTTTTTAGGTTTGAATAAGCATGGCAGGATTCAGCATTTTCTGTGGGCTTTCTTTTAAATGTGTGAGCAGATTCACATTCCAGTGACAGAAAGCAGCCATAAATTGAGCCTAAATGGACAACTGTGTTGGGCTTCCTGCTGCTTCCCATCTTTGGATCAAGCTGCACAATGAGCAGGCCTGTACCAGATAAATTATCCAACTTTGCTAGACTGATGATTGCCAGAATAAATGACAGTATAGTCAGACAAGCCCAATTAAACCACAGAGGCTCAGCTGTACGACAGGTCAAGAACACCACAAGAGTCGTTCTAGGTAAGCATGATTAACTCTTCAAATCACTACTATTCTGCAGTCAGCTTGGTGCAAGGGTGGGTACAGAAACATCGTTTTATGGCCACTGGCCGTAAAAGTCCTTTTTTGATGTAAATAGGGTTACATAGACTTGAAACTAACGTATTAGTGCCTGCTGATATCAGAAAGGAACTTACCCTGGCTATCACCAATTTAAAAATTGGCTTTTCAAAGCAGAAATCATGTTTCTGTGGTGGCATCAAGACAGAAATGAATTCTTCCTTCATAGCAATTGCAATCTTTTTCTTTCTCTCTTACATAAATGGGTTTAAAAAAACATTCATAAAGGTGAATAACTCACAGGACAGTTTGAGTTGGAAGGAAGCCCAGGAAATCTTTAGCCCAACCTCCCATGCAAAGCAGGATCAGCTCTGAGGTCACACCAAGTTGCTCAGGGCTTTATCCAGTCCTGTTTTGAAAACCCCCAAGGATGGAGAATACACAGTTGCTCTGGGCAACTGTTTGACTGTCCTCTTGGGGAAAATGTTTGTCCTTATATCTGGTGTCTCCCTCTTGTTTCAGTCTGTGCCTGTTGCCTCTCATTCCCTGTGCACCACTGCGAAGACTGTGGCTCCATCTCCCCCTCCCCATAGGTACTGGCAGGGTTTTGGTAGGTCCCCCCAAAGCCTTCTTTTCACCAGGCTGAACAAGTCCAACTCCTTCAGCCTCTCCTCACAGGACAAGTGCTGCAGACCCCAACCATCTTGGTGGACCTCTGCTGAACTTGCTCCACTCTATTTCCTTTCCTAAATGCAGTGAGCACCAGCTTTCCCTACCCATGAGAGACTAAAGAAAGGCAGGGTGTTGTGTGAAGAGACAAGATACCAGAGAGGATGGGTACCTGCTAATGCCAGCTTCAGCGCCTTGAACACACTAGGCTTCTTCTGGGAGCTTTCGTAGAGAGACGGCAGAATGATGGTCTTGCATGTGGACCGGAGGAAGAGGTAAGCGCTGCCAATCCAAGGAGCAGAGCTGCCTGCCATCTTCAGCACCCTGCAAAATCACACCGGGGAGCTGAGAGACCATAGGGAAAACGGCCTGATGCCAGACAAGTCCTTACAGCAACCACTAAGCACAAGCATGATGAGACTACTGGGATTTACCCTTATTTCCTAGAGAAGGTAGTGATGTTGTTAAAGCAAGTGTAACCTTTAAGGAGTTTACTGTTACTCTGTAAAGCACTGCACAAGGGGATGTGGTGTTCCAAAGACTCAGCAGCTCACAAAGCTCTGCTTTCATTTTCCACTAGAGTCCATTAATTTTATAGCCCAAAGAGGCTCTGAAGCAAAGAGTTTCAGTCCTCGTGACTCTGAAGGCCCAGCCAAGCTGGCAAAGTCTGAAGACATATAGTTGGGGCACTCCAGGGAGCACCCAGCACTCCTGGTTCTGGCACGTTCACACAGACTGAAGCCCTACTGCAGGCAGAGGTGTTTTGCCCGAGGTCTGGATCCCCTGACTGTCCTCACTAAAGGATACATTACAGAACCTAGGGCACCTGTCAGGACACTCAGGGCTATCCCTCTGCTTTACATTCCAGTTCATTTATTATTCCTCTCTCACCATTTGCCTCTTGCAGCAATGCACCCAGAGGACCGCACCTGTACCACTCCATGCCTGATCCTCGCTGACCATCTAATGCAACACATCTACCACAGCTCCACCTAACTCTGCTCCCTAGGTAAAGATGAACTAAAACACCTCCCAGGCTATGGACATTCAGAATGGAAAAGCTGTGCTAATTGGGCAATGCTGGGCTGAGCTGGGACAGCTGGAGAGCATGTATCTGACAGGCCAGGAGATAGGCATGACCACCTGGTGTGTACACAAACTGACTGTGTCCTTCCTTGAGCTGGTCACCACAAGCCCCTCAAAACTGCTCCCACAGAGAGGGTGCTTGGAGCCAGCCCTTCCATCACATCATAGTGACAAGTAATTTGGGGCTTCTGGCTCAGCCCCAGACCCAAGTCATGGCCCCTCTGTGACTATTTGCTTGCTCCTCTGTCGCACCATCAGCCGCTTCCCTGTGGGCATCCCTTCCTTCTGTCCTGTTGCTAGATCCCAACAGAGTTCCCTTGGCTGCCAAGCACTGGCCTGACAGTATAACACGCTGGCCATATCAGTGTCCCTCGCTTCAGATGTCCCTTAGATGGTGGGTGTGAAGGTCTTCCATCACAAGGGGCTGCCAGACCGAGAACAATGATCTCCCATGGATGGGCTGTCCTTCAGGTGATAGCTGGGGCTGGGAACCATTTCCATCCCTTGCAGCATATTCAACGGGGTACTGGAACATATGGCTCACCTGGGTCACTTACTATGACCTTAAAATGTGCCCAGCACAGGAGCCTTTCACTTGTTCAGAAAATACAGGCAATAACCAATGAATCATAAAATTCACACTGAACTTGCAGTTCAAGAAGTGCCTGTGGGATGTAGGCACAAGTTTTTACAGGGTGGGGGCTTCCGTATCACACAGGCCTTTCAGAAAAGCATCTCATAACAAAGAAAGAAGAGGATGCACTGAACTGCATGTCTGCCCTGAGCCTCCAAACACCAGGAAGTTTGGGATCTGAGCACCCATTTCCCAGCGTTTTGCAGAAGGAGGGTAACCAAAAATCTGAGTAACATCTTAGAAAACTACAGAGCTGGAATTTATAAAAGATTTAACCCCAGAATAATTTCTCTTTTGCAGTGCAAATGCCCGAGAGCTCCTTACCAGCCCAGAGACACTTGAAGCACCAGGACCCTGTCTCACCCCACTCCCATCGCTGCAGTGTGGACCGTGCTGCTCCCGAAATCCTTTTCCTACAATATCAGGTTCTTGCTCACCAACCAGCTGGTTTGACTTGGCAATGCTGGGGAGCCTGGAAATTACCACGATGCTTCCAAAAACCCACGTAAGGGGCCTTTTGCTGTTGTGCCTCTGCAGCGTTATCCCAGCAGGCAAGTTTTCAAGCCTAGTGAGTGCTGCCCCATCCCGGTCCCCACTCATCAGTGGGGACCCATCGCTATGGGCTTGAGCAGCGGCCAAACCGTTGTGGGCATCTTTGTCAGTCTCACTGGCAAATACTGATACGGCAGAAAGACAGCATTAGACATATGCAAAGGATGCAGCTGTT
>JAAGNO010028749.1:10889-26135 GCA_033439905.1 Ceryle rudis
ATTATTATTTTATTTCAGTTATTAAACTGTTCTTATCTCAGTCCATGAGTTTTCTTACTTTTACCCTTCCAATTCTCTCCACAATCCCACTGGGGAGGGGGGAGTGGCTATGTGGGGCTCTGCTGCTGGCTGGAGTTAAAACAACAGTCCTTTTTGGTGCTCAATGTGGGGCTCAAAGCATTGAGATAATTACAGACCGGACCAGAGCATGTTAAAAAAATTTTTAGAAGCATTCATTTTATTAATTTAATAATCACTGGTCACAATGCTGATTTATCTGCTCTCAGAGTTGTTATGTAACACCTTATTTGCCATGTATGTTCCCTGTTGTGCTGTTTACCTCTGGGGGTTGGATTAAGGGGATATTTTCATGTACTGTGTAACACTGGCTTATGATATGATAAAAGTACTGGTCATGAGATTAATCTGGTATTTGTACATAGCATTGCGATCATCTCTGTACTTTAGGAACTATCCTTCAGAAACTGTTAATTTCACCCCTTACCTTTTCTCCTCAGAGAGCCAATCAATAGGGGAGACAAGGGGGGACACTTTCCCCAGCTCCTTCACCTTCCCTTTCTCTTTCACCTTCCCCTCCAGGCTAGTTACAATAGCTCTTGAGAATTTTAAATATCCTTGGGATGTTCAAACCAGCATATTCCCATTGCCATCTCCCACATTTCAGGTCTTGTTTAAACAGTTAAGAATACCACCTGGAGATTGGACCCAAGACTAGATAGTTTTAAGTGGCAGAGTGCATGGGAGGGATAGTATGGACAAGTACCTAGGACTGTAGGCACCTCCAATGTTTTGGAACTTCAGCTGTGAACAAGTGTGGAACCCTGAAAAACTAGTGAGATATTTGGAAAAGTTGTTGTAAACCAGACAATTCCCAAGAGACACAAATCACTGCAATGTGGTGGGGCCTGGCCCATGTGTAGTGAGTCGTTTTCAACACTCTACAGTACCCTCAAGGGGAAAAGAAGTTCTCTAGATCTGACGACAAAATGACAGGCACTGCAGCTACTCCAACCACTCTGACAGACACTGTGGCTTCTCCAAGCCCTGTGACAGGCACTGCAGCTACTCCAGTCCCCGCAACATTTCAACCCCTGCAACAGCCACTGCCACTACTCCAACTCCCATGAAAGGCTCTGCAGCTGAACCAGAGAACCAACCAGTGCTCTGTGCTGGTATCAGCCACCCCTATACACAAAAAGAAATACAGGATGTGAAAATCAGCTTGTTTAGTAAAGGAAGAAACTCTTACTAAGAAGGGGAAGGAGGAAGAAGTGGCCGAGGCAAGCTACAAAAAAATTCTAAAGATTAAATTTTATCTGTTACAGGGTTTATTATCCTCCGTCATGCACGTTTTATTATTGTTAAAACAAACTGCACATATCAGAAGTGGTATGTGTTTGGTGCAGACTAACAATCTTGTATCCAAACATCTTTAATTTTTTTTTCTTTTTCCACTACTTTTATACTTTCCTTCTCCTACTGACTGATACACAATACAGTATGACCAAAATATGATACAATAATTTTAATTGTGATATTTTACATATTTAGTTCTTAGAGAGATTGAATGACCTAGTATCATTTTTTCAGTTCTACAGCTGAAATAATGAAGTTTCACTTAATCCTTAGCTTGAGAAAGTTTTCACAGTAAGACTGAGTAACTACAAGAACAAGAACTTTGTGATGTATTCCTCTGCTTATATGAAAGCTTATTACTTTTTTACAAATTTACTAGCACCAAATATGAAACACATTACTGACATTGCTGGCATAATGGCTGCATAATAACTTACCTTACAGATATTGCTATTATGTCAAGAGCATACAAATATTGTTGTTATTATTTAGATTTTTACTAATAGCATAAAAAATAAAATGTGGTTTCATACAGAACTGGATTAAAACTGAAACATTTGTTCAGAGGAGTATTACTTTAAATGTTGAGTGTTTTTTAATTGTGGTTTTTGGTTTTGTTTTTGTTTTTTTTTTTCCTAAAGATGGATGACCTGTCTGTTGTATTAAAATTTAGCTCCTAGTAGAGTCACAAGATGACTTCAGATTGTCACTGCTGTTAAAGGGAACTTAGATACAAAAGTTTTTGTTCTTGTCAGTTTTGTCAGTCAAAGGAGTGAAAGGTTTATTTCCAGTTTCAATGTCTGCTCTCTTTTATTTAAGTTGTTATTGTATTTTTCAGTCTGAAGAACTTCCTTTCGTACATTTCTTGCTCATTAAAAGATTTTAAGGATCAGGAAATGTGGGTGTTTTGGAAAGTTGTCAATCTTTTCTCTGAAAGCACATCAATGACCTTTTATTTTGGTATAAATGAGCAGCCACAGTTTGATTAAGAGCTACACATTGCTGGAGATGTAAGTTCTGTCTTGATCCACGGGTCAGAGCTATGTTGCTTTGTTCTATTTAACCCTTAGAAATAATACAATTTGTATGACGCATGAGTCCTGAGTGTTAACAGAGACTGTTCTTATCACTGGGTAATGATCCACTACGTTCACGAATGCTTTGACATTGGTTATTTCTAATGGAGAGATGATGGTGAATCCTTCAAGCTTATTACAGTTAGTGTTACAGAAACGAATGATTTACAAAAGGAAGACCTCTATGGTGCAATTCCAGTGATGAAGCTTGGGGATATTACACCCCAGGGAGATATCCATGGAACTTGTGGGTCTGTTTTAAGTCTTCTGTGAAGAGATCACTGGTTACAAGGCCAGTTACTGGGCCACTGCTAAGATAGTGGTTTGAGCTATTATCCTTAGCTACTCCTTTGTGTTCCTCATTTCATTAGCTGCTCCTGCTCAGATACACTTTCTACTGTTTGATCCTCAAGCTCTTCCCACAGGTCTTCATTCTGTTTCTTTCCAGGAGACACTCTGGCCAACCACTCCTTTTGATAACACTTGCTCTGATTTTGGCTCCTGGCAAGGACGTGGATATTACTGGGGATCAACAAAGTTTGACAGTGAACCACATACTTAAACAGGCAACTCTTAACTTTCTGGTGTCACTTCACAGGTAACAGGAGACTTTTAAACAGTATTTTCTACCTTTGTTTTTCCTTTCCAGGATGTACATTTTTCCTGTCAGTGTTATGATATTATGTGCTATAGCTTGAGGCATAATTACTTGCTCCAGACTTCTACACACTAGTAAAATGAGAAACTTTTCTCCATTTGCTTCATTTTTTTTTTTAAATCAGAAATGGCTCACTGACATAGTAAAACATCTATAAATGTATGTAAATTACTTATAATAATAATAATAATAAAATCTAGGCTTGCACACTCATCCTTTTAATTTTTCTCCCATTGTCTCTACCTTATGTCAATACATTATTTCTCTGTCTTTGGGCCCTTCTCATCTTTGACTTTGAGGGCAGACTGCTTTTGCTTTAGGCTTTCAGCCTGCAATGAATGTTTTTTCTGTACTGTTTCATCAGAGTTTATTTTAAAGTAACTTGCCTTTCTTTGGCTGGAGGACTAAAGAACACCCCCTGGTCACCTCTGGGTAGTGAGCAAAGGCTTGTCCACAGAATGCTGTTGAAGCATGAGGTGAAAAGAGACTGAATGCTTTTGTAAGAGAAAAATCTATCAGAGGCTGCTAAATGCAAGAGACCGTTTCCAGTTCAGGAAGACCTTGAGTCACAGAACTTTGGAAACTGGGAGATGTTTTTGTCTCTTTATGGTGTTCACATATTCTTGCCTTGGCATCTACTGCTGGAAAGAAGGTAAGAGTGGAACTTTATTTGTTCCTGAAATGCAGTTCTTTAGTTCTCATGTTACATCATAATGAAGCAAAATTGTGTGTGCATAGGTTCATATATATTTTAATTAATTAATAAATGATATTATAATTATCTTTTTCTACTTAGAATGCAAAACCTGCTGAGCTAATTCCTGCTACTCAGCTGGTATCTATGAGTTGACTACATTACAAATGGGTGCAATGCACAGGAAGAGGGACCAAGGTTCAACTTATTTTGGTTACTTATGTTTCCAGAACCATAGTTATGATGTCTTTGCCAGCAATAAATTTGACTGGCTAAGTTGCCTGTCCTAGACACACACATCATGCATGTGTGCACAGAGCACTAGCTGTTTGGTGATCTTGTGTCCACGTTGCAAGAATGATGCTCTATAGGGTGCCCTGGTTTATACCACATCTATCAGCAAACAACCTACATTTCAGGCACATCAGCATTACACTCAAATCTGTACTGTATCACTTCAAGTATAGACTGGCATGTTCATGGCAAAAAAAAAAAAAAAAAGCCAAATAGGCCACTAAAATTCAAATCAGTGGTATTATAAACCATACAGTAGTGTCATGGTTTAGGGTCAGGGCAGCCCCTTAGACCTATAATAGACGCTCTCTGTTAATTCCCCTCCCTCCCCAAAGGGGAAGGGAAAGGGAATAAGGGAGAGAGACTTAGTGATTAGAAAAGGAAACTAGAACAGCTTTAATGAAAATGAAAATAATAGTAATAAATGGAATATATACATATATATATTTATAAAGCCAGTATCAAATCCAACCCCTCCAGTGGCAATTATGTCACCATCATCACTGATGGTGTGGAACAGGCATCAGGAGAGTCACAGACTGGGCCCAGCAGCAGATGGGAACTGTGTTCGGGAGCTGGTTGGCCTGCACACTAATCCTTGGTACTAACTTCCAACACGGGGTGTTATCACTGTTAGCAGCAGACACTGTCTGTGAAAACAAGCTGCTAACTTCAGACAGTGCAGTTAGTTAGAAGTACTGAGCTGAAAAGTAAAATCACTGAACAGAATTAGTTCTGCTCTCACTCAAACCAGGACACGTAGCAACATATGAAGTGATGGAAGCACTTGGGCAAAGAAGTACCTTCCTGGCTCCATTCACAGGGGAAGTAGTTATTCACACCAGCAGTTTACACTGCTATAATAGGGTAAAATAGAGCAGCTGGGAAAAGGATCTGGGGAGCCAGTCAATATGTGAAGAGGTATAAAAAGAGGTAGAGAAAATTTATATGTAAGACAGATTCATGTGGATGAAGAAGAAAAACTAAATAAGTGTTCATGTAAATACTGGGGGACAGCTACACAGAAGAGGTGATAGGATGAACTAAATGGATAGGAACTATATAGTTCCTATCAGTTTTTGGAATGAACTGCAGTTAGGAGAGATGTGAGACTACATACACAAGTAAATTCAATGAGCTATTGCAATGACACCAACAGACTGTGTCCATACCTTTAAATTACCTTACCTTCTACAACAGAGTGGCCTCATCCAAACTAATCATTGGACTTAATGTTATGTTCATGGCTCAGCTTAACATGAAAGCAGTGCCCTAAAATTTCCTAATACAGGCCTATTTGGGCTGGATGGAGTCTGGTCAAGAAATATCCTCAGAATGTATGTATAAACAAAAGAGAATTTCAGTGCTCAAGAATGTCCCCATGCCTAGGAATGTCCCCTGGAACTGATTAATTTACTAGCAAAGACAAAGCTGGGGGATAGGAAGCTTCACTCATGGGTAGTGGGTGTCATGTGATCAACAAAGAGACTACAGTTCTATTGGAAAGAGTTACTAAAAGTGAAAATGCAAAACATATTTTTAGAGCAAAAATATGTGATGAAAAATAAGTGAAGAAGTTGAATATTAGCACAAGATAAGATGTACGTGATTTTGAAGGGTAGTAATTCTGTGGTTAACTCTGACAGCAAAAAAGGGAAAAGGATGGGCCCTGAACATTTCAGACATAGGTTTATAGATAGACATTTAGAAGAAGATGTAAGGCAAAAGATGGAGAAGACAGAATGTCAAAAGGGAATATTTAGTTAGAAAGCTGATTAGGACACAAAAATGTGATGCAAGTGAATTATAGCTTTTATTTTCATAGAATTATGGTATAGTTTGTGTTGGAAGGGACCTTAAAGATCATTTTAAATACAGGCATTTTCTGTTTGGTAGAATGTTGAAGATTTTCAATTTTTACTGCTGCGAAATGCCTGTAGGCTCCCAAAAGTGAAATACACTTTAAAACTGGTTTTTGTTAAGTATTTTTCATAATGTATCTACACTCATGATAAACTTTAAATAAATGAAAGGAAAAGAAGAAGCATACTAATTGTCTGCTCTATCTACCACAAAAGAAAACCCACCATGAAAAGATGGAAATGAGGTGTGAGCTAATCATAAATTTCAAACGCATTTTTGCTTACTCCATTGAAACTTCCCACAAGTCATTTGAAAATACATTTTTTTTCAGGGAAAAAATCTGTTTATTGAGTTAACATTTGAGCAAAGAAAATTGACACAGAAATACCTTTTAAAATAGGAGCACAACTGAATATGCATATGTGGTTTGTGCTAAAAAAGATCAAAAGAGTCCTTGGAAATCTAGTAAGTCGACATAAGAGTGTCTGAATAAGTTAGAGCAGCAATCTGACAATAGTATAATGTCTCATCGACAACAGCTGGTCTGGTAATGGCTGCTCTCAAGAGGGGTTTTGAATAGTTACACATCTAAAGACCCTCTCAATACCATGCATGCCTGAAGTCCTAAGTCAATCACAAATCACACAGTAGTCCTCACCTCAACTCTTAGATCTGTTCTCCAACACTAGGCAGAACATATTGGATCAGAACTATATTAAGGTAGAAAGATATTTCCCAGATTAGAGTTGTCCTCCATATGACTAGCCCGGGTAGAAGTAGTTCTTCCTCTTTCCTCTCCCCACATGCACATGTTCATGCACATACAGACCACCTTTCAGATCACAGAGCATGGAAAATTCAAAGATCAGTGCAGACCCACAGACATTCTGGGTTTTTTTTTACTTCTGGCATTAGAAAGATAGTTTTAATATTGGCACTACCAGTAACAGCAAAGAAAATGCATTAGTGATGAAGAACTAAGAGGACTGAAGAATGAAGATAGCAACCTGAACCACTGAATTCAGTGCGCAGCAATTCCAAACATTTTTTTTTCAGATATATTTATGCCCACATCCCTAGGGATATAACTTGTAGTGAAATCTGACCTTACTATCTTTTATGGTCTGATGTTAGACTTAGAATGCTCCATAAAAATGTCCATTCCTTATGTTTATGCATTGCACACTAGAAATATTCCCAAAACTCTACAACAAGCTACAGCTGCAATTCTGATTGGTATGTGCCAGAGAGGGACATGGAAAGACTGGAAGGCAAAGAAACTCAGAAAAAACAGGGTTGAGGAACTCTGATTTTTTTCAAAACTTGACAAGGTAATCTGTCAAGTTAGTTGGAATAAAATAGTGACCTGACTGGCACATGCAAAGGCATGACATACATGGGGGAAAAAAAAAAAAAGAAAGAAGGAAAAAACTCAAGAGAACTTATTGGTAGGAATTATCTTGCTTTAAAAGTAGCCTATATACTGAGGGCATCTGAATCACAGCCTTTGTCTGTGGTCAGCCTCTCACAATGGAAGGAACTTTTCCTCAAATATGCAACTAGGTGTACTTGAAATCAGAGAATCATAGAATGGTTTGGCTTGGAAAGGACCTTAAAGATCATCTAGTTCTAATGCCCCTGACATCGGCAGGGACACCTTCCACTAGACCAAGTTTCTCAGAGCCCCATTCAACCTGGCCTTGAACACTTCCAGGGATGGGGCATCTACAGCCTCTCTAGGCAATTTGTTCCAGTGTCTCACCAACCTCACAGTGAAGAATTTCTTCCTTACATCTAATTTAAATCTACACTCTTTCAGTTCAAAGACATTACCCCTTGTTCTATCACTACATGCCCTTGTAAAAAGTTCTGCCCTTTCAAGCTTTTTTGTAGGTCCCCTTTACGTACTGGAAGGCTGCGATAAGGTCTCCCCAGAGGCATATCCTCCAGGCTCTCCTTCAGGCAACACCAACTCTCATCCTGTCTTTACAGGAGAGGTTCTTCATCCTACTGATAAAGATGATAAAGAGCACCAGTCCCAATACTGACCCCTAAGGAGCACCTCTCATCACTGTTTTTCACTCAGACATTGACCTGTTGACTGCAACTCTTTGAGTGGGATGATCCAGACAATTACTTATCCACCAAATGGTCTATCCATCAAATCTACATCTTTCCAATTTAGAGACAAGGATGTTGTGTGGGACAGTGTCAAATCCTTCTCACAAATCCAGGAAGATGACATCAGTTGCTCTTCCCTTGTCCACCAATGCTGTAACTCTGTCATAGTAGGCTACCAATTTTGAAAGGTATGTTTTGCCCTTGGTAAAACCATGTTGGCTTTCACCAATCACTTCCCTATTTTCCTTGTACCTCAGCATAGTTTTCAGGAGGATCTGCTCCATGATTTTGCTGGACACAGAGGCGAGACTCACTGGTCTGTAGTTTCCCAAGACTTCCTTTTTTCCCCTTTTTAAAAATGGGGCTTATGTTATCCCTTTTCCAGTCAATGGGATCTTCACCAGACTGACACAGCTTCTCAAATATGGTGGATAATGGCTCAGCAACTTCATCTGCCTGTTTCCTCAGGGATCATGGCTGCATCTCATCAGGACCCATGGACTTGTTCACCTTCAAACTCCTTAGATGCTCTCAAACCTGACCTCCTACAGTGTGTGGTTCTTCAAGGGTTACTTGTACATATGGTTAAAAGCTGAGCTGTGCTTTCCCTCTTAATAAGGATGGGAGTGAATTTATCACATGAAAGTTCATATATTTATGCTACTTTTCCTTTAAATCCTCACTGATCCTTCCACAGTTGAGAAAACAAAATAGGAAACAATATCCTTGACATATCCAGATATATTTTTGGCCATACACAGACAATGCAAAGAGAGTAACAAAGAAATGCTCACTCTAAAACTTAATAGCCTTAATTCATGCATCCAACAGGGAGACATCAAACTCCTTCATCTCCTTTGTAATAATAAGTAATCATGTGAAAAGCAGTGCACTGAAGGAACGTGTTTATAGAATATTTTGGAAAAAAACTTCATGACCTTCTATTAAACCATTGTGGGGTTTTTAATTGGAACTTTTTTTTTTTTAAACTTGATGAATTCATAGTATTTACAGTTGTCAGATCAAACTGGAGAGGAGGCTTTACTGCATCTGCGTGTTGTGGTGATTGGAGGAAATAATTATATTGGTTCTGAACCTTTCTCAGCCAGGCTGTAGCTTTTATCCAGGACATTTAGACAATCCAAATCTGCACAGTCATTCATTTCAATAGCATCCTGTCATGGATTTATTGTACTGTTGCTATGCTCCTATCAATAAATATTTCTAAACAATGTGACAATTTGCAGCTTTTTTAAAGGGGTTAGTCAAAAGGAGCTGAATTTCAAGTTCAATTAACATGCTATGAACCTCACAAAGAGCACACAAAGGAATAAAGGTAAGAATTTAAAACTGATTTGCTTTACGGTCATCTTCTCTGGATGGTCTAAATCAAGCATAACAGTCACCAGGCAAAGTACTCCAGGATTTTCTGTAACCACTTAAGTCACCTGCTGTTTTTACCCAAAGCTTTCCCACCTCCCTTGTAGAAGACATTCATCACCGTGTTGACAACCTTAGGATCCACAGCCTTAGTTATAATTTGACTCTATAACAAAGAGAAATAAAGAAAAAGGAAAATATAGTAGATGCTAGAAACTAAATACTGGAACTTAAATGCCACCATTCCCATTTAATGGCCGAAAAACAATTCACATTAGAGAAAAAAAAAAGAGATTTTTAACCTCCTTGTGGTCACTTTGACATTTTGCACAAATGTAGAGTTTATACTTCAAAACAAACATGAAATAATACAATGAATAATACCATCTAGTAAGTCCCCTGATACTTGAACACGAATCCTAAGAAGATATGTAGACTTATATTAAGGCTGTATCCCTGCCTTTCTGGATTGCTTGTAAAGCCAGTTTTTTTAACAGCCTTTATCCTCCATGTTTCCTGAACAGACAGTTGTGGTGATAGACTGCTAACACAAAAGTACCACAGAATTATAGAATCATCTAGGTTGGAAAAGACCTTCAAGATCATTGAGTAAAACCATTAACCCTAATCTACATGTCTACTGCTAAACCATGTCCCTAAGCACCATATTTACACGATGTTAAAACATGTCTGGGGATGGTGATTCAACCACTTCCCTGGGCAGCCCGTTCCAGTGTTTGACAACCCTTTCAGAGAAAAAGTCCTTCCTAATGTCCAAACTAAAGCTCCTGTGCACAACATCAGGCCATTTCCTCTTGTCCTAATACTTGTTACTTGGGACAAGACACCATCACACAGCTTGCTACAACATCCTTTCAGGTAGTTGTAGAGAGTAATAAGGTCTCCTTTCAGCCTCCTTTTCTTCAGAATAAATAGCCTCTCTTGCCTCAGCTGCTCCTCATAAGACTTGTGTTCTAGACCCTTCAAAAAGCTTTGTTACCGTGCTTTTGACACACTCCAGCACTTCAAAGTCCTTCTTGTAGTGAGGGGCTCAAAACTGTATTTGAGATGCAGCTGCACCAGTACCAAGTACAAAGGGATGATCACTTCCCCACTCCTGCTGGCCACACCGTTTCTGATACAAGCCAGGATGCCACTGGCCTTCTTGGCCACCTGGGCACACTGCTGGCTCATACTCAGCTAATTGTTGATCAGTAGCCCCAGCTCCCTTTCTGCCGGGCAGCTTTCCAGCCACTCGTTACCAATCCTGTAAAGTTGCATGTGGTTGTTGTGACACAAGTGCAGGACCCAGCACTTGGTCTTGCTGAATTTCATACCATTGGCCTTGACCCATTGATCCAGCCTATCCAGGGCCCTCTGTAGACCCTCCCTACCCTCAAGCAGATCAACACTCCTTCCCAACTTGGTGTCATCTGCAAACTTACTGAGGCTGCATTCTATCTCCTCATCCAGATCTTTGATAAAGATATTAAACAGAACAGGTCCCAATACTGATCTTTAGGCAATACCACTTGTGACTGGCTGCCAGCTGGATTTTACTCCATTCACCACCACTCTTAGGGCCTGGCCAGCCAGCCAGTGTTTTACCCAGAAAAGCGTACACACATCCAAGCCATGAGCAGCCATTTTTTTTCATGAGAATATTGTGGGAAACAGTGTCAAAGGCTTTACCGAAGTCTAGGTAGACAATACCCACAGTCTTTCCTTCATCCACTAACCAGGTCTCCTTGTCATAGAAGGAGATCAGGTTGTCAAGGAGAACCTGCCTTTCATAAACCCTTGCTGACTAGGCCTGATTGCCTGGTTGTCCCATATGTGTCTCTTGATGTCACTCAGGATGATCTGCTTCATAACCTTCCCTGGCACCAAGGTCAGACTGACAGGTCTGTAGTTCCCTGGATCCTGCTTTCAGACCTTCCTGTAGATGGGTGTCACATTTGCTAACTTCTGGACCTCCCTGGTTAGCCAGGATTGATGATGAAAGATGGAAAGTGTCTTGGTGAGCACACTGACCAACTCCTTCAGTATTCCTGGGTGTAACCCATCCAGTCCCATAGACGTGCATCTAAGTGGAGTAGCATATTGCTAACCATTTCCTCACACCCTGGTTTAATTCAAAGGCTTACATTTAAAATGGTAACAGAAAAGATGCATGAAGTAAAAGAATGACTTTATGTTTCTTCCTAAACTCATACTTTTCAGTCTATAAAAATAATCACTACCACTATTAAATTATTTCATAAATTTGATTCCTGTCAGTTTCTCGCTTTCAGGACACAGAGAACCAGGATACTCATGAGATGTTTGCAAGAGCATCTGAAAGGTGAAGTCACTAACATAAAGCTGTAATAAACATCCGAATCAAATCTTTGTAGTTGAAAGGAACTTCAATATGTGAGGTTCAGTTATCACTATTTGGAAATAAGTTTAAAAGTAGTTGCTGGCATTAACAAGAAGTGAAATATGACTACTGATTAGTCAAAAAAATGAGCAACAGTATTAAAGTATGTGACAAATTTATAGATCTACACCATATGTCACACATATTTACTGAGATAAACTGATGATTGATAGAACAAATTACATTCTTCTTGCTCTTTTAACTGCCCCCTGGCACCTTGTGCCCATTAATCTTCATTAGGAGGTGATATAACATAAAGTTTTTAAGCAATTGCCAAAAAACTCTTGCTATATTTTCCTTTAAAACTTTACCTTGCTACATTGAATGCTAAGGCTGAAGAAAAAAAGATATCTAGACTTGAGGAAAAAAACCCAGTATCTCCCTTGTCAGAAGAATGATTAGTTTTTCTTCATTCTTTTGTTGGGTTTTGTAAAATTTTATTACCTGCAAAAATCTGTTGCACAGTCCTGAGATATACTTTTCTCTTACCTCTATGTACCTCCATTTCCTCTCCATCTCAAAGAAAGGATTTGAAGCTCTGTCCTAATCCCTCAAAATTCCCAAACAGTATGTGAGAGATGGTAACAGAAGATGCAAAAAAATTTCACTTTTATTTACAGTAGGTACAGTAGAACAGTGTAAGTGCCTCCCCTACTAGTTTTTTATCTCTTCTTATTCTAAGAGTTATATGCATTAAGAGACCAGAATGATTTTGTTCAATGCTTCATTTTTTACCAGCAAATAATAAAAAAACAATAATGAAGAAAAAATCCAAGTCCATCACAAAGCCAGCAGATTTGATTTCACAACTAAATTCCTTGTTCCATTACTTTGCAATTACTAACTGGAAAGGTGGATAAGGGTAACCATTACTGTTAGTCTGATGAGGGAAGATTAGATTTAGAGTTAGGGTTAGGGTTCAGAGAGTCACAAAGCCTACAGCTCCAAGGACACTATCTGGAAAAAGCATGGCACTGCACCAACATTGATCTCTGAACCTTTCTCATCTGGGCCACCCATGGTGCTGGGTACCTTAGCCTTTTATCTCACCTTCAGCTTTACAGTTATTCTTATGAGGCTACCATCAAAAACTTTAAGTACAGTACAAAAGATATAGAAATGAAGTAGAATATGTGATTCTTCTTTATGTTCTTAATATTTTTTCTTCCCCTATAAAATAATAAACACAGTCAGATGAAATCCTCTTGTTTTCCAGCAGTTGTAATTCTTCAGTGTGGGCTGAGACATCCAACTCTACACCTTGTCATACTGTTACTTTCTGTATTTCTTTTCTGTGTCTTTATAGCCATTATTTTGAATTTTTGGCAGTATTTACATGCCTTAGCAGCTGAACTGTTTAGTATTACTCTACATCTTTGCCCATTAACAAATTATGCATATTATTCCTCGACTGCATTACATTACACGTACTGTGAGTCAGAGAAATTGTTCCTGACATGTTATTAGGAATAGCGTATTCATATCATATTTGAGCAGGCTTGAACTGTTCTCCCCTTTCCAAGAGGACAACAAATTTTAACTTGAACATCTAATTTTACTTTATCAATATGGATGTATACAGTAGTGCTTAACTTCTATCCCTAGACCTATTAGGTTTTCCTAATGATAGCCCATGACTTTTGCTTCTCACACGTGAGGATATTACATGAGAATAATAGCAAGTGTACTGATATTACACTTAACCCCGTATCTTTACATAACCCCACCACTGCATTCAGGTTCATACATGCACAGACATGTAATACAGACTGTACAATAGTTCCTGTAGACAGAAAAACATTGCAGTGGTAATGCCTATTAAGTCAGTAGGAAATAAATTAAGGTATAAGTGGAAGAACATATTTTTACCGAGGATGGAGTAAACTTATTATAAATTCAGTAGTTGTTACTGCATTCCAAGGTTGTCTTTTATTTGAGATTCTTTCTGCACTCCTGCTCTGTCCAAGTTTTTTCTCACTCATGTTCCTGCTCTCCACATCTAGTTTTAATTTCTTAGTTCCAGAAGGTAGGATAACAATGATTTTACAAAGAGCGTGTGAAACCAGATCATAATTTTAATCAGTCTGATGCTTCACAAACTAAAGGCTCATACACAGTCATGCCTTTTTACATCAAACCGTGTATGAAAATTACTGTTGTTTCATGTGCCTATGAAATCACAGGTTTACTTACAAGTGCCAAACTCTATCCCCAGAGGAGGGAAGTTTAATATAATGGAAAGAGTAAGGTTAGGAAAGTGTACTTGAGCAGTGCCAGTCATATCTATCAGTCATACCTATCACCAGTCCTGGCTAACTGGGGAGGTCCCTGATGACTGGAGGTTGGCCAATATGATGCTCATCCACAAGAAGGGCTGGAAGGAGCATCCAGAAAACTATAGGCCTGTCAGCCTGATCTCAGTGCCTGCCTGGCAAGGTTATGGAGCAGATCATCCGGAGTGCCATGAATCTGCATGTACAAGACAACCAGGGGCTCAGGCCCAGCCAACACAGGTTTAGGAAAGGAAGATCCTGTCTAATCAATTTGTTTTCATTCTATGACTGGGTAAGCCATCTGGTAGATGAGGGGAAGGCTGTTGATGTGGTCTACCTAGACTTCAGCAAAGCCTTTGACAAAGTCTCCCACAGCATCCTCCTGGAAAACATGGCAGCCCATGGCTTGGACAGGTGCACCCTTTGCTGGGTTAAAAACTGGCTGGACAACCAGGCACAGAGAATGGCTGTGAATGGTGCCACATCCAGTTGGTGTCTGGTGACCAGTGGTGTTCCCCAGGGATCAGTACTGGGCCCAGTTCTATTCAACATCTTTACTGATGACCTGGATGAGAGGATCAAGCGTACCATTAGCAAATTTGCGGATGACACTAAGTTGGGGCCTAGTGTCGATCTGCTGGAGGGTCAGGAGATGTTGCAGAAGGACCTGGGCAGGCTGAGTCAATGGGCTGAGGCCAATGAGGTTTAAGAAGACCAAGTGTAAGGTCCTACTTGGCCACAGTAACCCCCTGCAGCACTACAGACTGGGGGATGAGTGGCTGGAGAGCGGCCTGGCAGAGAGGGATCTGGGAGTAGGGGTTGATTACTGTCTGAACATGAGTCAGCAGTGTGCCCAGGTGGCACAGAAGGCCAATGGCATCTTGGCCTGTATCAGGAATAGTTTGGCCAGCAGGAGCAGGGATGTAATTCTGCCCCTGTACTGGACACTGGTGCGGCCTCACCTCGAGTGCTGTGTGCAGTTCTGGGCCCCTCACTTCCAGAAGGACCTTGAGGTGCTGGAGCGGGTCCAGAGGAGAGCGACAAGGGCGGTGAAGGGACTGCAGGGAAAGTCTAATGAGGAGAGGCTG